>BQKN01058469.1:12712-53532 GCA_022839385.1 Asparagus kiusianus | reverse complement strand
TTGTTCACGTCCCGGTTCCCGTGTATTTTGGGAAGCGGGGCGTGACACGAGTCATGGTAGATGAACCTCTTCCCCCCAGATCAACCAAGGCCAAGCTGAAAGCTAAAAATACAAGGCGAAAGACCACCAAATGGGTCGCCAAATGACCCCCGCAGACCCTAGCTCAGGAAGAGATGGTGGTTCGCCTTTACACAGACCACACCATCACGATCCGCACGGATGTTTCTCTCTCTAGAAGAGCCCTCCAGTGGCTACGACAGGCCTTTACCCAGCAGGAGGCCCAAACCTTCGCCTCATGTGACGGCCTAAATTATTATTCAGAACTTAAAAATGCAAAACGGAGAAACAGCCCTCCCAACGCTGACAGGCTCACAAAATCAGGTGAACCCTCGTGTTCAGGCGGACTTTGCTCCGATCGTAAGATCCCCCATTTCGGCGGGTCCGGTATTTCTGACAAGAGTGGCCGCCTAGGCGAACCGATCAAAACGGGCAAGCCCGCCAACTCAAGTGGATTTTGTTTCTCAGGTCACATCCCTGATAAAAGCAGATTGCCTAGATCAGGCGAGCCTGTCCGAGCAGGCGAGCCCTTGGAATCAGGCGAGCCTCGTCGAATCCGCCCGATGGTTAAGCGTCACGAATGAACGAGCCTTAACAACAACGGCAAAATGATGGGCGAAACCTCCCAAATTCGCTTACATGAACAAAAGGTCAAAGTTCACCAACAGGCTAGAACTCGCCCGAGCTCAATGACTCGCCTATCAAGGCGAACTCGCGTAACTCCAATGCTCAACCATTCCGTCCAGTGCAAATGAGAGGGTTCATCTAAACCTTTCTCATGCAATCACTTGGTTGACCTTTTCGGCACTAGGAGTTGTCACCAACCACCCGCAGAAGATCTCTGGGGTTACCTAACTCATAAATGCACCATACATAAGGCGGATCCTCGGTGTCACTATGAAAGGCTTATCCAAGCAGTACTCACTGACTGTCAGTGCGTAGGAACAGCGAGATATTTGGTGTTCAAAAGGCTTGCTCAAACACCTTCGAGGCTGAGATCTTCTCGTCAAAGGAGTAACCACCAAAGAAGGCATGCCATCGATGATTTAGAGCTCTCGTCTGTTACGGTCAACGTGATGGGGAAGGGTAAAACTGTAATTCTAGATTCTACGGACCTGGACTCTTTCCTGGGACCCGATCACCCACTTGTTTGATGCGAGCATGACGGTATATTCTTACAGCAGTCATATAGGAGTAAACATCTCATTCGATTATGCTCTCCTAGCGCCCCCTTCTGGTGGTGAAGAAGAAGTTTAATTAGCGGTGGCCACATCCTAGACCTCGCACTCGAGCCACGGCGAGCTAGCATGGGTTCACATGGCTGGAACCTCGAGTGATCAGATGATTGCCAAAAGTTTTGAACAACATCAGGTCACCATCGAGTCCATAAAAGACATGTTGGAGCAGCTTCTGAATAAATAGAAGAAAAAGAAGAAAAACACACGTACCCCACGGAAGCCGACAGGAAACAAGGAGTGGGAACCCACCCCTAACCAGACGACCAAACTAGAAGATGATACTGATCCGCATTCGGATCAATCTTCCAAGATGTCGTTAGAAACGTCATGCACCGGAGGTACTACCCGAGACAGGAGATTCGATGAGTTCCAAAGTTAGCTCAATACCTTGAAGCTCCAACAAAACATGAACAATCTGGGGGTGGTCAGACCATACCCCATCGAATGGGACACAGTCCCCTACCCGGCAAAATTCAAGCCCATCAGTTTGGTACAGTTTGATGGCAAGGGTTCCCCCTCATAGCACATCTACTACTTTATGGCTCAAACCGGATTCCTTATAGGGAACGATGTCATCCTCACCCGGCTGTTCATCGGCACCCTCAAAGGGGTAGCCTTTGAATGGTTCTGCAAGGTGGAACTAGGCTCTATCAAGTGGCCGACGTGGAAAGGCTTTTCCTGGCCTGCTTCTTCGATGATGATACAGAGGTGTCAATGGCCACCCTCCTTGCTGAGAAGCAAAGGAAGTCGGAGTCTGTCAATGAATTCATGAAGAGGTTCAGGAATCGATCGGTGCTTTGCTGAGACCAAGTCTCCGAGGCCACACTGATTGAGATGTGCCGCAATAACATTTTGATCCATATTCTGTCCAAGGTTGGCACAGTAGAAACCCAACCTAGAAAGAACTTGTTCGCTAGGGCGAACAGGTTGAGAATATGATCAAGAGGCTGGAGGCTGAGGAGCCTCACCCTAAAAAGGGAGCTGCAGAGACAAGTGCACTGAAGAATCCTCCTCGATCAAGAGGGAAGGAGATCATGGCCGTTGATTCCGCTTCAGTACCCAAAGCGGCCCAAAAGCCGAAGCCTAGGCCGTTCGAACAATGCCCTCCAAAGCAATACGACTTTAGGAAAGACCAAGTGGTATCAACATTCGACACTCTCCTCAAGAGCAATAGAAGTAAGCTACCGGAAGTCACCAAGCCTGAAGAGGTGAACAAAACCGGTGACCCGAGTTACTATACATACCATAGGTTCCTCGGCCACCATACCTCCAAATGTTAAATCCTCAAGGATAAGCTTCAGGCCCTCTACGATGCGGGAGTGCTAAAGAAGGAGAAGGTATAAAAACAGGTGACCACAAACATGATCACCCTTAGTTTTAGAACAGATCTCTAGGAGGTTCAGGCTCCAACAGGGGTGATTCCTATCCCCAAGGCGATCCCGAAGATTACTAACAATGATCCTCACAATCAATGAGTAAAAGGTTTAGTATCCCAGACCTTTCCATCAGGTTAGGTGATGTGGGTCCATCCCGACCTCCTCGATGATGAGCAATGGGCTTCAAAGCCTTCGAGAAAAACCAAAAGTAAACAGAGTTGCTCACATCGCAATAAACAATCCCGTCATATTAACTATTACCTCTGGCAAAATTAACTTATCGATCCTCTCCCATAAGATAATAGGTCCTCATAGTTGCTCCGATTGCAACAAGATTCTATCATGTTAATGATCACCTCTGGTAACCGGCCCCATCATTCCCACGAATGACACTGCTCGAATAGTAACCTACCACGTGACGTGTTGCTACTCCGGTCAGTCGTCACACTCATACGTCCAGACAATCGATGGGTAGCAGCCCACCATGTGACGGCTCCTGCAACAATCGATCGGCGTACTCCCACGTTCCTGAACGATTCAATTATCTTGACACCATCATTCCCACAAATGACAGTGTTCATTGAGGGCCTCTGACCAGACAACGTACTTCATCAGCCCCCGAACGACAACTTGCCAAACATCGAATTTGTGTTAGAACCCTAACCAGGTCGCACACACAAATGACCATACTAGCTAGGCTGGGTTGTTAGCGTTTAACAACCCCACCCCACCTAAACTACGATGTGACGGTCGGAGTTAACCCAACCCTACGCGTCGAGCAGACGAGGATAAAAAAGAGAGCTTAGCAAGAGGCCTAAGAGAAACTCCTCAACAACTTACCATATGGAAGAAAACAGTATGGCTAGCCCGACTCTAACAACAGTCGGTGAAAGCGAACAAAATCATTGACTGCCAACGATTTGCTAAAAGTCCTAAGCATGAACCAACACAGAAAATAAGGAAAGGCTACGAATGTAAAACCAAGAATAATCAGAAGTATAAGAAGCCATTCCAGACATAGTTTAAGAGCAACATGTTCAGAACAAAGATATAGCAAACATCAGCGAAATTACAGCAATTCAGAACAAAAGAAGAGCATCCTAAATAAACTTCAGTAGGCTAAAGGAGGCAATCCTAGCCTTGACGTCCGCAAGCTCTACCGACTGTCGGGCTCAAACCTTTTCTTCCTACCTCTGCTGGAGCTTGGTGAGAGCAGCCTCAGCATCTTCTTCTTCCTGGCGCAAACCTTGGAGGATTTGTGACTCCTCGGCAGTAAGGCGAACGACCCTTACGTTCTCCTCCTACCACTTCTTCAGGTCCTCCTTGTCTCGAGCAGACTCGACCATCAGGAATGAGCAAGCATCATGATAGGCATCCATCCTAGCCAACAAGGCACGGTGTCACTTCTGCAAGCGTCTAAGCTCGGCCTCCTTCTCTGAGATACTCTTCTCTTGAGCTTCGGGTTCGATAGCCTATTGAAGCTAAGCACTCATCAGAAGGGGCGTCAGCTCATCGCTAGGATCGACATGCGCTAGCTCTTCCAGGCGATATAGCAGCCCCTTCAGGGGATTGAGCTCTCGCTCGCATTGCCTAGCCAATTGAGCACCTCCTACATGCCGAATCTCCTTGAGACGATCAGCCACATGGGGAAAAATATCACAGCATCTGCCACCACATTGACTAACAATGATCGCCGTCTTATGTAAGTCATCCTCCAACTTTCGGAGGATGTTGAGTGTCGGGCCAAGGCTAGAAGTGGTCGACCCCTGGGTCGGGTTGACAGCAGCGGCTAGCACCGCATCAGTACCGGCAGCACCGGAAGAGGAAGCAATTCCATTCCCCTTAGAGGAGCACGGCTTGGTCTTGGAAGCCATGTTCGGAGTATGGAATACCCTGTAGAAATTTCTTCAAACAAACACCAGTGAACGTGAGAACGCCATCAGGAGAAAGGCGAAGGTATTATATCGCTGTGGATCAACAGATGAGATCCGCAAGCTCGAATGGGTTAAACGGCCTAGATCCCCTATGGCGTTTCGAATCCGACGCCTATGAAAGCTGCGGCTCTTTGGATTCTAAACTGACAGTTCGGATCAAGCGCGGAAGGAGAGATGTTCCGTCACTTCACATTTAATGTGAGGCGGTGTGCCCACGTTGCCTTAGCTGGCGAGCACAAGGGTCCACAAACGGACATATGGCCTACTCAACCTGATTTTATCTATTGCGAGGAGTTTGCTAGTGACATAAACTCGCCGAAGCTTGAGTTTTCCTGTGGCATAAAATCGTTGAAGCTTGAGTTTTCCTGTAGCATGAACTTGCCGAAGCTTGAGTTTGCCTGTGGCATAAACTCGCCGAAGCTGAAGTTCTCCTGTGGCACAAACTCGTCGAAGCTTGAGTTTGCCTGTGGTTTAAACTCGCTGAAGCTTGAGTTCGCCTGTAGCATGAACTTGCCAAAGCTTGAATTTGCCTGTGGCATAAACTCGTCGAAGCTTGAGTTCGCCCGTAGCCAAAGCTTGAGTTCACCCTTGGCATGACATCGCCAAAGCTTGAGTTCACCCTTGGCATAACATCACCGAAGCTCTAGGTTGCCTAGGGCGCGAACTCGCCTAAAACTCAGAATCGCCTAAAGCTAGATGCTGGGTAGCAATACACAGCAATAAAAGCAAAAAATGAGTACGTTCGCCATACATTGAGAAAATGTAAAGTTCATTCATCAGCAGTTTTCAAGACAGTACATTTGAACAAAGTTATGATTTTATAATCGAATAAGTCATAACATTACATTGGAAGCAAAAGATTGAAAAAGACACTTTGAGTTTAATCCTATCCTACAAGCTTAGTCTAGAAAACTAAAAGATGCAAGCTTTACCTTGACCTTGGCTATCCTCTAAGCATGGACTGCACTAGCCTCGTCCTTGGCCTCCTGCCTGACCTTAGCCTCGAAAGAAGCATTAGTTGCAGCATCTTCTTGGTGCTGCACCGGAAGAATACGCCTCTCCCGTGCAAGAGCGCCTTCGACGGTCTCTGAATACGTAAGCCCGTCAAAGTCGACTCCCCCTCGGCACACGAGATCCTACCCCAAACAACTAAGAAAGCGGTGACCTCCATATCAGCCTGTAGCAGACGTTGTCAGTTATCCAGGTTGGCGATGAAGGATTCCTTGTCTTCTATATCCCTCTTTCGGCATTCCTTCTACCACGCCTCATGACGACGGGCTGAGGCCAAGAATTGCCCCATGTCAGGCTCTAAATCCACCAGTCGCAATCCTCTAACCTTGTTAAGAGCAGTTCCAGATCGAGAAGCTTCATCAAACAATGTATGGTAAGTTTATAACCACCCAAGCGCCGGATGTTGGCCACACGATCTAAGAGAGACTGCTTGAGATCCACATAGGCACCATGGCCTTGGTCAACGAGGGAGATCACTCGCCTCGCAGCACTTTCCAATCCTTGAACATGCATCTACGGATTAGCGGAATCTAAGGAACTAGATCCCTGGCCACGATAGAGCACAGCGGCAGAGGAGGTCTCAGCATGAGACTCCACTCCTGGTTGAGAAACGGGCAGTGAAGCGGGCACAACCGCGGGTTTGGGTTCAGGCTCTAGCCCCTCTGTGTTCGGAGCTCCCTCTGGTGCTGATAAAAGAGATCAGAACAATGAACGCATTATGTTCGCGCGTTGATTAACTGTCTAAGAGGTTTAAAAAAGGGGAATACCTTTAGCAGCGTCTGCAGACACGTCAGCAGCAGCAGCCTCATTGTCCCTCCCCCTCTTCTTCGAGACAGGTACCCTCACTTGTGGTGTCATCCTAAACGTGGGAGAAATGATGAACACTGTGACCTCTCCAACAGGGAGGGGGAACGCTATATAATAGCCCAAGTTCACTCCTACCGTTCGATTCAACAGTTCAGATCGAACGGTCACGAAGGAGGCAAGACGGTTCAGGACTTTGCGCGGACGGCCGGGATATGACGGTTGTGAACCTGATCCTTAACCAACGGCTTGGATCGGGCGTGGGAAAGAAAGAGCCCCTACTATACCTCATTTAATGTAGAGCGATGCGCCCACGTCATCTTAACTGACAAGCACGTAGGACCGCAAATTGACATGTGGCTCGCACGGGTCTAAGCTTGCCTACGGCTCAACTGCTGCCTACAATCAGAGTCCGCCTACGGCTGGAACTCGCCTTACAGCTAGAGTTCACCTACGGTTTGAACTCGCCATGAAGACAAAGTCTGCCTGTAGCTTGAACTCACCATATAGCCAAAGTTCGCCCACGGTTTGGACTCATCACACCATTAGGGTTCGCCCATGGTTTGAAATTGCCCAATGACCAAAGCTTGCTTACAGCCTGAAATCGCTTGTTCCAAAACACGGACTATGAATGATGAATAATAAAGGGTAATTATACGCACAACACATTGGGAAACCAAGAAAGCATAGATATTCATCCATCCATCAGTTTAAAGATAATACATTCGAATAAAGTTATAATCTTACAATCAGATAAGTCACAACAGCACGTTTGAGACAAAAGTAAAACAAAATGTCTTAACACTACCCTAACCCTAAAGGCCTAGTCCAGCATACTGAAGGATGCAAGCTCCGCTTTAGCAGTGGCTATCCTCCTTGCACGGTCCGCCCGAGCCTCATCTTTCGCCTCCTTCTGGATTCAGGCCTTGAAGGTTGAGGCGGTAGCGGCGTTCTCCTGACGCAACATCTGGAGATTTCGGGTCGCCTCTTCAATAGTCCTACAGGCTTCCCCACTTTCGAACAGGAGCCCCCTCAGCGTCGTCTCCTCTTGTTCTAGCTCAGCCTTCAGACGAGTGATGGCAGAAGTAGAGGCATCCATCTGGGCCTGTGTATGATGCTATTGAGTCGTCAAAAAGGTGACGTGGGATTCCAAGTCAACTACGTTCTTTGTTCGAACCTCCTGCTCCCACTCACCCCGACACCGGGCATGAGCCGAGCATCGCTCTAAGTTAGGCCCTAGGTCCGCCCGCATCCATTGCTCCAAACGTGTCAAGCATGATTCCAGGTAAAGTAGCCTCGCCATACAGCACGAAGCAACTCAGGATTCGCCCAACCGTCTAAGGTCGGCCACCCGGTCCAGAAGAGACTGCTTCAGATCAGCATAAGTTCCCCAACCAAGGCCAACGATGGAGATCACCTTCCGTGCAGCGTTCTCCAATTCCTCAACTCGAGTCGGTGTAGAAAGGGAGCCCGAAGAAACAGGCTCTTGGCCATGGGCAAGTGCGGTGATGGGCCGAATCTCGGGGGGGGGGGGGGGGGCAAAGCCCGGCTTCTGATTGGGGAGCGGGTTACGAGGCAGACGCGGTCGTGGCTTCCTCGGATTCATCATCTAAGACAAGGATAGGTTCGGGCACAGAACCCTCGATGGCCGGCCCCTCTTCTTGAACTGCATGACGTGACAAAGAGTTTAAAATCAGGAAGTCATCTCGCTCACAAGACTCTTAAACCTACCATGAAGGTTAGATGCAGGATTACCTACGGCAGCAGCGATGGCCTCGGCAGCAGCGGTGCCAGTAGCGGAGGAGGAAGTCCCCTCTCCTTCTTCGAAACATCCACTTTCACTCATGGAGCCATCTCAACTATGGTAAAAGAAAGCGTTTTCTCTGAGAGAAGAAATAAATGACGTAATCCCTAAACGAGGAATGTGGACGTTATTTACGACCGGCTCGAACGATCGCCCACCATTTGATCTGATGGTTCGAGTCGAACGGTCATGGACGAAGCACGAGGATTTGGAATCCCACACGAGTGGTCAAGATATGGTGGTTATTAAACACGATCTGTATCCAACAGCCTAGATCTAGCATGGAAGACGAAGAACCCCATCACTCTGCTTTTAATGCGAAGCGACGTACCTACATCACCTTAGCTGGCGAGCACATTAATCCGCAAGTAAACACGTGTCCACATTGTCACAAGATTCGAGCTCTCCTGACAATCTGGGCCCGCGTATGAACTCGACCCGGTTGATTCGAGCTCGCTTACGGCCGGGATGTTCCCCATTGACTAAACTTGCCTGTAATGGGAATTTGCCCGATCTAACTCATCCAGCCTAGCTCACCTACGGTCGAGATTCGCCCAGTTCGAATCCACCTACAGCTAACTTAGGGAGGATCCGAATAAAAAAATCCGCAGAGAAAGAATACATGCATATGAAACCCGAGGAACCATGATTGAAACAAAAGCATAGTTTCATTCATTAAGAGAGATTTGAGTACAATGATACGGTCGAACTAAATTACAAATCTCTCAGGCGCGACTCCACCTCATGAATCTTTTGGGTATGCTTAAGCTCGAGCCTGTTCAGGACCTCTCGGTGGATATCTGCTTCATAGAGTAAAAGCAAGTCTTGGACGTTGCTCCTCACCTCCTTGAGGGCTCGGTCTTCCCCTCGACTTCGTCAATGACCAGCTATTGTCGAGACTTGAGCTCCGCCAATTCCATAATCAGCTATTTGCGGGCCCGCTCTTTGGCAGCCAAGGAAGCTTGCACCACAGCGAGGGTATGCTTATCCTCCACTATATCCGAGTTCAAGCTGGATATACAGGAATTGGCTTTGTGACATTCTTGGCCTACCCATTCATCCTCAGCCATGCCACACTTCAGCTCCTCCTTTAGCTTCGTCTCCAACGACATCATCTCCCCCAACCTACGTTCTCGCTCCTCTATAGCTACTTGGACCTCGTCGGTCGCAAGGCGGAGGATCTCAAAACTCTCAGTACGGAGGCTGAATAGCTCTTAGACGGTCTGCTCGGCCTTTTCTAAGTGCCTATAATACAGAATGGCGACGGAGGACCCGAGCGTCCTGACCAAGAAGCTCATGTGGGAGTCGAGAACCTCCTTGAACTCCTTAAAGGGGCAACTCCTCTCCAGCGCAAATTTGATGTAGTCAGCGAGCGTGTCCTGGAAGAAAGTAATAGCTCGACCCGCTAATCTCTTATGAAGGAGAGCTCTGGAAGAGGAGTCAACCTCATCAACCCCTAGTGCCACCACAGGAGCCATGGTCGAAGCGCTAGTGGCCACAATGGCGGGAGTGGTGGTAGACATCGCTAAGGCCAAGGACCTGGCTAACACTATTGAGGTCTCGACCCTAGAGATGGCGGCAACCTCGATGGTCACCAAAGTAGGAGACAACGAGGTGACAACGAGCTGGGCAGATGTTTCCCCACGAGTCAGGACCTCTGTCTGCTGGGTCGGTGCTTCATCATGACCCAACGCGTCTTTAGGATTTGAGACCTCCTCTCGCCAAGTTGGCACTTCTTCATGAGCCGACGCCTCCTTGTAGCTTGATGTCGCCTCGTAGGCCAAGGCATCGCTTCCTTCTTCTCCTTCATCTTCCTCTCCTACCGACCAACTGGCCCTGGGGGGACGATCCTCTTTACTGGCGGCCTCAAAGGTTAGATCAGCTGCAAATACAGAAGAATTGTTAGCAGCAACCGCTATGGAGGTCCCCGTAGCGGTCCAACATCAGCAGATTGATGAAGCTCAATGCTATTCTCACCTGAGTTGTTGGGATCCTCTTCATCTTCTGTTCCATCTTCTTCATCAGAAGGAATAGAGATCACCCCCTCAACTGTGCCTGCATAGAGCCAACAGCGGCTATTCTGGTTTTTCGGTTATTCTATTATGACTCAGCCACTAGTGGCTATTCTGGATTTTCGGTTTTCTTGTATTGTTGTGTTGTTTATGTGTATTTTGTCATTTTGCTGACTGGTATGCTTCCTCAATTCGTTTTGTATGTTTCGTGAACGTGCGGATTGCTTGACGGTGGCTGACGAGCATGCAGGCCACTTGGTTTTCCTTTCCGATCGCCGAAAAGTACACGAGCCACTTGGAACTAGCTGATGAATGCGTGGGCCAATTGGGGGTGGTCGTTGAACACACTGGATGCTTGGTTCGTCGTTCCGGTGGCCGATGAGCATATGGCCTGTTTGGCGGTGGCCAGTGAGTACGCGGACTACTTGGAACTGGCTGATGAGTGCGTGGGCTAATTAGAGATGGCCGGTGAGCGCACGGGATGCTTGGCTCGTTGTTCCAATGGCCAATGATCGTACGGGCCACTTGGCGGTGGCTAGTGAGTACAGGAGCCACTTGGAACTGGATGATGAGTGCGCGGGCCAATTAGAGATGGCCGGTGAGCGCACGGGATGCTTGGTTCGCTGTTCCGATGGCTGATGAGCGTACGGGCCACTTGGCGGTGGCTAGTGAGTACACAAGCCACTTGGAACTAGATGATGAGTGCGCGGGCCAATTGGAGATGGCCGGTGATCGCACGGGACGCTTAGTTCGGTGTTCCGATGGCAGATGAGCGTACGGGCCACTTAGCGGTGGCCGGTGAGTATGCGAACCACTCAGACAAATCTTCTCGACTTGGATGATGATGTTTATCGTCTCCCCTTCGTCTCCAGCTATACACGGGTGTTCGCGAGGAAAATCGTATCTTTCTGCATCGATTCCATTGCTATCTTGAATAACTGTTTTTCGGTTACAAAGATCCGGTCTTTTTATAAGATCCGGTTACAATGAAAATCAAATAAAAAAAGGAAATGAAAATTATAACTTTTCTCCTTTTGTCAAACAAATCACGAGCTCCTGTTGTGCGGTCGCTCGCTTGCGTGGGTTGTTTGCCTGCGCCGGGGTTTATCCATAGACCACCGCGAGATCTAGATCTGGTCGGATCTACGCAGTACGACGGGTATTATTTCACCAAGGAAATAATAGCTGGGGGGGATTAGTTCACCAAGGAAATAATTGCCCGATACTCCGGATCAAAGCTTGGTCTTTGATCCCGAGAATCGGGCGATTATTTCCTTAGTGAACTAATCCCGGGATTGTTCGCGGGGAAAATCGTATCTTTCTTCATCGATTCCATTGCTATCTTGAATAACTGTTCTTTGGTTACAAAGATCCGGTCTTTTTATAAGATCCGGTTACAATGAAAATCAAATAAAAAAGGAAATGAAAATTACAACTTTTCTCCTTTTGTCGAACAAATCACGAGCTCCTGTTGTGCGGTCGCTCGCTTGCGTGGGTTGTTTGCCTGCGCCGGGGTTTATCCGTGGACCACCGTGAGATCTAGATCTGGTCGGATCTACGTAGTACGATGGGTATTATTTCACCAAGGAAATAATAGCCGGGGGGGATTAGTTCACTAAGGAAATAATCGCCCGATTCTCGGGATCAAAGACCAAGCTTTGATCCGGAGTATGCCTGCGTAGATCTGAGATCCGGTCCTCTCGAACTCTTGCCTTATTTGGCATTGACGATCGCCGAGCACCGGATCTGGATGAGCAAGTCCCCAAAGTCCCAAAGCTTCAATCTTTTTAAGATCTGAGCCTTGAATCCAGTAGAGCTTCACCTCCAAAATTTCCAACCCTTGAACAAATGAACCAAGCCCTCTATTTATAGGCAACCAGATCTGTGCCTTGGCACAGATCTGGGCCGGCCAGTGAGCCACCTTGAGGTGGCTCGACCACCGAGCCACCTCAGGGTTGTAGGCATCGAAAATTGCCAATAGGTCCCCGCACATAGCTCGGTGTCAACAAGCGACGATCGAACGTCACTACCCGGTTCACAAGAAATTCAAATGACTCCGGTGAGCGACTAAAGCAAACCGACGGATTACGTGAGCCGACAGAATGTCAGAATCACGAGAATACGGGTTGACCGAAAACCCCGTGATCACTGCAAACGGACCAACACCCGTCGTGTCCCGTTCACCTCACCGATTATCCGGCCATTAGGGCCCACAGAGCTCGCCGTCAGAATTCCAACGCATCCGAAATCACTCAAATCCGAGTTCGGACAAAAAGTCAACGGCAGATCAACGGTGGAATACCCGGTAGCGTCTCAAATGACATGAAACACCCCGGGGGTGTCTCAAAAAATCCGAGACACCCCAAGGGTGTCTCGGAAAATCCAAGACACCCCAGGGGGGTCCCTCTTGATTTTTCCCCCCTCCCCGTCCTTGGTTTCCTATAAATAGGCCCCTAGGGCCTCCATTCTCTTGGCCTTGGTTTTGGAGCTCTGATTTTGGGTCTTGGGATTATCCTCGAGATCTGAAATCTTAAAGAAGAGCGGTGAAGCCCTGCCGGATTGAGGAGTGAGGTTTGAAATTAGAGCGGCGAAGCCCTGCCGGATCGAGGAGTGAGATTCTGCACCAGTCCCCCTTCATTCACCTCTCTTATCCTTAGTGTTGCCCATTAGCGGTGACCACTAAGAAGAGCTATTATCTCGTTTTAGCCGAGATATACGCTTATAACCTCTAGATCTCAAGCGGATCAACGAGGTTCTGTTTCTATATCCCACGCGGATAGACGAAACTCTGCCGGATTCCACCGGAACGGATCTTGAAGAGTCGGCGGTCCACGGATATTAACATCCCCGTCACAGGCCAACAACCCACGCAAGCGAGACCGAACCAGAACGGGACCTCGTGTTTATTTTCAGAAAAGTTGTAATCATTTGTTTTCATTTTTATTCTGTTGTAACGATCGAAGTTGTAGCAGATCACAAAGCAATGAAAACAGCAACTTTTGACGAAAACAAGGGTGGCTCGGCTTTGGCCGAGCCACCTAGAGGTGGCTCTGTTTTGGCCGAGCCCCTCTGGGTGTTGGTTTTGCTGTTTTCCGTCGTTGTGTCCGTGTTGTGGTAGATTTATTCGGACTTGATTCGTTGACCTGATTTGGCAGTAAATCCGGTTCCTGATTTGGCAGTAAATCCACTTTTGAATTTGAGTCTGAAACTGATCTTAATTTGATCATGATTCGTCCGAGTCCGCTCTTGATTGGATGACTCGTTGATTCCTCAACCCGTTAGCTTGATTTCGCACGCGAGTGGATTTATTCCGTTGTTTGCGTGCGGTTCGTTAGCCTTATAGCGTCGTTAATCCGCTTCGTCGCGTGTCACTTGGCTTCGGTGTTGTGGACTAACGATCGTGTTTGGATACGTTGCCCGATGGTTCGTTTGTCGAATCGATGTCGTCGAGCTGTGTTAAGGGACCTATAGGCAGTTTTATACGCCTACAGATACCCCCTCCAAAGTATTTTAGCCTCGTTCTTTTATAAAAGAGTCTGGAATACTTTGGATATGATTGTCCTATCCTTCAATCGGTTATGACGGGATATTTGGAATGGCTTCTATTCTTAATTCCTTCAGTCCTCTAGGCTATTCGGTGCTTTGTCGAATGTCTGTAAGGATTTCGGTGATGCATTTATTGTCTGACTGTCTGTCGGAATTTTGAACTTGAAGTCAATTCTCGATTTCCTGACTTTTTAGCTCGAGTTTGCTGACCATCGATTGTCGGTGTTGAATCTTCATTTACAACGCGTTATCCGGCGTTTGAGCTTCCTTGTGACGCATTGTCCAGCGTCTAAACTTCATTGCGACGCGTTGTCCGGCGTCCAAGCTTCATTACGACACGTTGTCCGGTATTCGACACAGTTTATACTCGTACGTCTGCTGGAGTATACACAGTTTAAGCTCTTAAGGAATTGGAGCGTGACAAATACTTGAGTCACGAGACCAATCTATGGAATTGATGCGTCAATGACTCGTATTTATAGAATTTTTAGCAAATTCTCAGCCATCAACGGGTTTTATAAGCCTTTACCCACTACCGTTTGAGTCGGGCTAGCACGCGGATTGTTTAAGTCCGTTCCGCATGTAGCGTTAAGCTAAAAGAGTTAACCCTTTTAGTGCTACAATATTGAATACGTAGACTTCGTCTTTCTCCTGTGAAAAGACTAAACAGCAACGTGTATGAGACATTGACTTAGGATTTTTGGCAAATCCTCAGCCTTCAACGGATTTGACGTGCTCTTACCGATTACCGTTTGAATCGGGCTTACATGCGGATTGTTTTAATCCGTTCCGCATGTGACGTTGTGCTAAAGGAATGAACTCCCTTAGACTTTATGCTATGATGTTGAATACATAGGCTTTACCATTTGTTACGGGAATAGACTACCCGGCGATGCGTGTTAGGCGTTGACTTTAGGATTTTTGGCTAACCCCCAGCCTTCAACGGGTTTGATTAGC
The DNA here is from genome assembly GCA_022839385.1 of Asparagus kiusianus. Classification (NCBI taxonomy): domain Eukaryota; kingdom Viridiplantae; phylum Streptophyta; class Magnoliopsida; order Asparagales; family Asparagaceae; genus Asparagus; species Asparagus kiusianus. The sequence goes on along the minus strand of BQKN01058469.1, from coordinate 38,793 downwards.
CTTTACCGACTACCGTTTGAGTCGGGCTAGCATGCGGATTGTCTAAATCCGTTCCGCATGTGACATTGCGCTAAAGGAATGAACACTCTTAGACTTTGTGCTACGACTTCGAATACGTAGACTTCGCCATTGTTATGGGAATAGGCTACCCAGCAACGTGTATTAGACGTTAACTTATCCCTACTTAGGCTTCGGGATAAAGGTCCCCAGAATCAGGTTCTGGTATTTTTTTCTACGGACAAAGATTAAACCGGCGACGCGTGTTAGGCATCGGCATATCCTTTCTTAGGATTCAGGATGAAATTCCCCATGCGTGTAAGACATGGATTTTGGTGTTATTAATAACAACCTGCCACAATGTTGAATATGTGGGCGAGTGTTCTTTTTTTTAACGGTTAAGAACTAACCGGCAGCGCTGGTTAGACGCAGACTTATCCTTACTTAGGTTTTAGGATAAAATACCCCAGAATCGAACTCTGGTGTCTTCTTCTACGGAGAAAGACTAAACCAGCAGCGCGTGTTAGGCGCAGACTTATCTCTGCTTAGGATTCGGGATAAACTTCCTAGGATAAATCCTAAATTCTTGGAAAAGGATTGGTGTGGGAAGGAAGAATTTTATATTCTATTCCCTGAACAAGGAAGGAAGAATTTTATATTCTATTCCTTGATCCTGGAAAGGAAGAATTTTATATTCTATTTCTAGTGCAAGAAAGAAACTAGAAGTGGGATCTCCACTCCGAGAATCCGGAAGATCTAAATAAGCTTACCTTTTATAGGATTGGTTATCTAGATGAGCTTTTTCGTTTATCGAAATGAAATTTCAACTTTGGTTATAACCATGAAGAGGTTTAACCAAAGAGAAAAGAAGGGAGTTCTTTCGTTTATCGAAAGGAGGCTTTGAATTGAAAATGGACCTCTTGTTCGTGGAAGAATCAAGAGGGGAAATTGTGGGTGGCTTAAACCAGAAAGACAGTTTTGGTGAACTCACTGTCAATTGAAATTGATCGGTGAGGGATTTTGGTGATAGAAACAATTTTGGGTTATCCTCTAAAATATTAAGTGTAATATTCTTCGAGGAACTTCCCGATAAATGGGTTATCCTGAATGTACTAGGGATAGTACTTTTTCAGGAACTTCCCATTTATTGGCATTAATTGCCTGACGCCCTCTAGAGAGATGAGGCGATATGCGCCGTTTGAGTAGACTGTGTCTATCACAAACGGTCCTTCCCATTTGGGTTCAAACTTACACTTCTTCTTGGAGTTGAGGATTATCGGTCAGCGAGCAGCGAGGACCAGATCTCCTTCCTTGAAGCTTCTCTATCGAACTCTTTTGTTAAAAGCCCTAGATATTCTGGCTTGATAAAACTCAATGTGTTGTTAAGCTTCCAAGCGCCTTTCATCCAACATTTCGAGTTCTTCGAGACGTTTTTGATGTTGCTCTTCCGTCGTCATCTCTGTTGCGAGAGCGATCCAAAGGGATGGGATTTGTATTTCCAATGGTAGCACAGCTTCACATCCGTATACCAACGAATATGGGGTGGCTCCTGTAGGTGTGCGTACAGTGGTACGATAAGCCCAGAGTGCTTCGCCAAGTTTATCGTCCCAATCTCATTTATTGGTCTTCACGAGCTTTGACAGGATCTTAATGATCGTCTTGTTAAAAGCCTCAGCTAACCCATTCGCGGCGGGATAATAAGCTGTCGACGAAACATCTTGAATCTTGAACTTGTCACAAAACCTGACAAAAGCGTTGCTTATGAACTGTGGACCGTTATCATGGATGATCCGTCTTGGCACGCCGTGTCGGTATATCACATGATGCTTGATGAAATTGATGGTGTTGTTCATCTTCACTTCTTTAAGCGAAATTGCTTCAGTCCACTTTGAAAAGTAATCCGTGATTGCGAGAATAAATCGATCACCTTTGACTGAAGGGGGAAAAATAGGACCGACAATGTCCATACCCCATGTCTCGAATGGCCAGGATGTGGTTGACGTGTGTAACCGCTCCGGTGGTTGGTGCATATAATTCGCATGCACTTGACAGGCGTGACATCCTCGAGCATATTCGATTGCGTCACGTACCATTGTTGGCCAAAAATATCCTATTCTTCTGATGCGATCATACAGTTTGGGACCAGGCTGATGCGCACCGCATTCTCCTTCGTGTGCTTCCTTAAGAACTTCTTCTGCTTCTTCATTCGAAAGGCATCGGAGTAGCAAATCATCATACCCTCGATGGTATAATGTACGGGTCTCGGCATTATAGAAGAACCTTGGTGCTCTTCGGCGGATCGATTCCCTTTCTTTGACATCCTCTGGCAAAATACCGTATTAGACGTAGTTAATGATAGAAAAACGCCAATCTCGGGACTCAGACCTGATTTGAGTTGAGTTCACCTCCTTGGCGTTTATGTTCTTGTCATCTTCCTCTTCGATATCCATATTGTATATGGGTATGCAGAGTTGATGTGATCTTAATGTGACTAGCAGTTCTGTTTCGGGCGGCTGCACAAGTAATACTGCTAGTGCTGCCAGTGCATCCGCGTAAGCATTCTGGAGACGAGGGATGTATTCAATAAAGAATTCTTCGAAAGAATCTGCCATTTTGACGGCCTCCTGGTGGTATGGGATCAAGTCTTGGTTCCTGACTTCATACTCTCCACGGACTTGGTTGACTATCAATTGAGAATCCCCAAAAGCTTCGAGAATTCGACCCCCAGCTCCTTGGCGAAACTGAGTCCAATGAGAAGCACGTTGTACTCGGCTACGTTATTGGAACATGGATCTGTCAGTGAATAAGCCCGAGGCATTACATGCTTCCCCGGGGAAACTAAGACAACTCCAACTCCGGAGGAGACTTTAGGACATCCGGGGGTTACTGCCTTATTAATTGCTCTCGAAGCACCATCAAAGTATAATTTCCATACTTGTTGGTGTGATGTAGTATTAACCACGTGGGTTTCATCCGGCAAGTCATCATATACTTCTGCCGTATCTGTTGTCGGGTTTGCCGCCAAAAGATCACAAATCACTTGTCCTTTGACCGACTTCTGCTGTTTGAAGTGCAAACCATACTGGGACAAGAGAAGGGCCCACTTCGCTAACTGCTAATTCATTGAACCCGGTTGCATCATAAATACCCGTACTGGATTAACGTTAGAAATAACATAAATCGTCTGTCCAACCAAGTAATGCCGCATCTTTTGTACTGCGAATACCAATGCGAGGCATTCTTTCTCAATCATCGGATATCGGGACTCGGCGCCTACCAAAGTCCGACTTAGGTGATAAACTGCCTGTTCGTGACCATTATCATCGTCTTGTGCTAATAAAGCACTTATCGAATGGTTCATCGCCTTGATGTAAATCAAGAACGGTTTACCTGATTTTGGTGCGACAAGAACAGGGGGATTCGTCAGATACGTTTTGATATCTTCGAGTGCTTTTTGGCAGGCGTCGTCCCAAATAAATGACACACCTTTCTTGTTTAGCTTAGAGAAAGGTTGACACTTCCCAGAAAGATTTGAGATGAACCGCCGGATGTAAGCTAAACGCCCTTGCAATCCTCTGAGTTCTCTTAGGTTTCTCGGGGGTTGCAATTCATGTATTGCCTTCACCTTGTCAGGATCGATATGTATACCTTTAGTGGTGACGACGAATCCAAGGAATTTTTTGCTGGACATTCCAAGGAAGGATTTAGTGGGGTTCATCTTCAATTGATGACTCCGCATGAGATCGAACATCGTCTTCAAGTCCTTGATGTGATCTTCTTTGTTGCGGCTTTTCACAACCAAATCGTCAACGTAGCATTCGATCGTCTTCCTGAGGTGCTTTTGGAAAATCTTAGTCATCGCTCGCTGGTATGTGGCGCCTGCATTCTTTAGACCGAACGGCATCACCGTGTAGCAAAAGACACCGAGGGGTGTTCTGAATGCTGTATGCTTCTCGTTATCCGGATGCATCTTGATTTGGTTATATCCCGAAAAGCCATCCATGAAAGACATCCTCTCAAATCTGCACGTATTTTCGATGATGACGTCTGTGATTAGGAGAGGAAAATCGTCTTTCGGACATGCCGCATTCAGGTCCCTGAAGTCAATGCATATCCTGATTTTACCATTTTTCTTCATGACTGGGACAATATTGGCTAGCCAGTCTGGATGCTGCTCCTCTCGGATAAATCCTGAGTCGATCAATTTATTGACCTCTGCCTCGATGGCTTCCATAATTTGTGGACGAAACCATCTCTGCTGTTGTTTGACAGGTTTGGCATCCAACTTGATATCGAGGCGATGCATTACGACATTGGGGTCGAGCCCTGGCATGTCTTCGTAATTCTAAGCGAAGATGTCAATGTATTCCCTGATGAGAGCAATTAATTCCTCCTTCTTATCTGGGGGAAGACTATCGCTGATGAATATGGGCTTTGGGTTGGCTTCATCACCCATATTAATTTGGACTATTTTGTCTTCAGTGGGGGGCTCCCTCTGTTCAAACCTATCACCATACTGCATGTTCAGGTGATGAACCCATGGGTCTTCCCACGTTGGCATTTGATCGTCGTCCTCCATCGTAGATGGATCAGCTGTAGTCATGTTTGACATTAGGGTTTTAAATACTTCCCCCAAACTCGTATCGGAGTCCCATTCTGAGGAATCTGACAAGTACCCATCCTTAGCTTTGTTAGCAATTTGATCGATAATTTGCCAACCACATTCATCATCAGACGAGGAGACGTAGCCTAAGCCTCTTTTGTGATGGTAATAATCATCCGGTTTCCCTTTTGGTACATATGCCGCTTTAGCTGGAATACGGGAACCTCGATCGAAGTATAAATCTTCTCCAAGTGTGAAATTATATCCCTGTTTTTCCATGAGCTTGCGCGCTTCCGGACTATATTTAGATAAATGTCGACCAGGTTTGTCTTCATTCTCATCTTCTCTTAGGAAATGATCTGGCAATGGAAAATTCTCTCCTTTACCGTAAATCACTTCTTTTTCACCTTCTATTTTGGCGGGAACGATCAGGGCTGTTCCAAAAGAATGCTTGTAATGATCGTGAATTTTGATACTGGTTAAAATAATTTTTTTAGTATTTTAAAATATTTATTTATTATTTTAAAAGAGTATTTGTATTTTTCTTGATTTCCTATAATTTCTATGATTTAAAAATCTGATTATATATTTATTTAAATGATTTTGATATTTATAAATTTATTTTGTGCGGTAAAAATTTCTAGAATTTATTCGTTATGTTTTTTTTATACTATTACATATTATTTTACATAATATGTTGTGTTATTAATATTATTACAAATTATTTCATATAATACATAGTATTATTAATTACGTGTTTTTGGTATAATTTACTGTATTATTTCTACTGTTACATATTATCTATCGTATTAGTATAACTTGTACGGTTTACTGTGTATATAATTATCCCATAATTATTTGATTTTAAATATAAGTAAATATATTATTATTATTATTTATTCTTGTTTAATTATACAATATGGGTATTTTTCGACTAGTTCGTTTCAACTGTTGTAATAGCATAACATGTACGTTTTTCCTTGTAGATAATTATTATGTAATTAGATTAATTTTTAAATACCCGTAACTATTTTATTTTAATTATTTTTGTTATTTAAATACCTAACCCTAACCCTAATATTTCCTATATATATATAACACATTTTTTCCTCTCTCTCCTGTTCACGAAACCAAAACCCCGCCGCCACTGTACATCTTCCTCCTCCGCCTCTCTCCCTCTCTTCTTCACGAAAGCACTGCCGCTCATCGTCCTCCGCCTTCCCCTTGCTGCAGCCTCCTCCGCCTCCTCAAGCACCGCTCTCCCGCTCGCCCTGACAGCCACCGCACCAGCTCCCTCACCGCCTCTGACCACCCTTCGCCGCCAGTCACCTTGAGCCCCGCCATCGCTGCCATCACCTCTTCATCTCCTCCCTGAGCTCGAGCCCGACGAACCACCGCTGCCTGACCGTCCTCCCTCCGAACCCCAACAACCCCGAGCATCGCCGCTCACCGCTCCGCCTCGGCCAGATCCGCGCTGCCCTCCGACCACCAGACCTCGACAGCCGCTTCCCCGACGCTCCACCACCTTACCTTCCCGAGTTCCGACGAGCTCCGACCTCTCGTCCTTGTCTCCCCTCGTCCTCCCTCCTTTGCCATCAAAACCGCCACTCCACTGTCCAAGCCCCACCCCCTCAACTCCCCATGGCCAGCCCTGCAGTCCTCGTCGCCGTTCAGATCCGTCGCTGTCGCCTCATCGGCGAGCCGTAGCTTCAGCGTCGATTCGTTCGAAAACCCCGAGGCAAGATCCCGCTCCTTTTGAATCGTCAATTCATATTTATATCTGTCGTTAATTAGTTGCATAGATTAGATTTACAATTGTTATTATCTGCGTGGGTTTGATGAATAATATTAATTTAAATCATAGTTATGTGATAAATAGTATTTTCGGAAAAATGATAATGAAGTGAAAGAAATTATTTCGATAACGGAATCATTTTGGAGAATTTATAATATTTAAAAAGGATTTATTTTGAGAAAAAGAATATTTTAGAATAATAATTGATGAGAAATAATTTTGAAGAATTTATTCTAGGAAAGAGAATATTTTGGATTATTATAATGAGAAATAATTTTTAAAAGAAATTATTTTGGGAAAAGAATTATTTTCTGAAGTACGTAGTTGCTATTCATGATTACATTCATGTTTGTGAATATTTTACTGTATTCGACATGTCATGATGTGGTTACGTGAAATTAATGTTATTATTATCTCGTTGTTGTGTTTGAGAACCGTTAGTAGTTCATATCCTTAGTTGCCTCGCGTGTCGTGTACAAGACCTAGATACCAGTGTATTGTTGTCTTAGAAAAGCAAGATGAGTTGGGGTGGGAAAGTCTATGTTTATATAATCGGATAAGACTGTTGATATATCTTTCAGGTTCATACCAGTGGATCGGTGTCGCCACTGGGTTGGTTGGTTTGGTAAGTCACAGTGGATCGGTGTCGCCACTGGGATTTATTGATTTGTTGAGTCACAGTGGATCGGTGCCGCCACTGGGGGCTGATTGGTTGGATCAAAGTAGATCGGTGTCGCTGCTTTGGTTCATGAATTTATTGGTTAGATCAAAGTAGATCGGTGTCGCTACTTTGGTTCTTGAATGTATTTTGATGCACGTGGGGGATATGCGAACAGTCAGTTATCCGGTAATATGAGCATTGACTCTAGTGAGATGTGAACCAGTGAGTTCTGATAGGATGGCTAGTTGTGTTCTTTTCATACATAGGTTGGGATTAATATTTAATTATTTACAATTTGAGACATATGGTATATACATGAGGGTTTCCTTGTTTGGATTATTTCGCTCGACGTACTACGTCTCGAGTTGTAGATTTTTAAGTATTAATTCCATCTATTGTATGACCTTGTTACTTGGATGGTTTCTGATCGCCACCTGCATGATCTTGTTACTTGGTTAATTCTTGGATTCATCTGATTATTAGTATTCTAGTTGCACGCCTCTACTGTTATTACTATCATCACATGTTCTATTTTTATTTCTGTTACCACATTGACCACGCATATATTATCATCATCGTTATTGTATTTGTTCCTGGCTTGCGGGATCTTGCCGTGTGTTTCACACGCTGACGTACACCTGTTTTTCTCTGGTGTACGTCAGATTTAGGAGATGAACAGCCTCAGTACGGGATAGTACAGGAGCCAGAGGATTCGCATTAGGAGTGCCTTACAGACGGAGTAGAAGACGAGCTGAAGCGTAGTAGTTTTCTTAGTATTAGTAGTTGGACATTAAAACTCTTTTACCGTACTTTTCTTTAGTTGATGTTGGATTTAGTATTTTAACAGTATTTTCTTTATGGACTATGTATTTTTATTTCCTAGTTGAACTGTTGTTGTAATAAGGGCATGTTTGACCCATATTTTTATGTCTGGGATGATATTCATTTGTGATATGTATTATTTTATTCTGAGTTGTCTTTATATTCTTGCTATTGTGATCGGGGACCTGTGGCTTCGCTTTGTTTTATTTCCAGACGCTTAGCGTATTAAATTGAGAAGAAGAGGTCTAGCACTTATCTCTTCTCAGTTTAATACGTCGTGGGCTTGTTCACGTTCTGATTCCCCGGTATTTTGGGAAGCGGGGCGTGACAATGCTGGAGGTGTTTCTTTGTTACATAAGATGATCGGAGTGGCGTATGTAAATCGGGATTATCGTATAATCCCTTTATCGCATCATCAAGAGAAAGTGAGTACTCTAAATCATCATTTATTTCAATATTAGCAAGTTGCCAGTTACAACTGCCATCTGACGATTGTTCATCGTCAAGATTGATTACAAAGGGTACAATGTCATTTAAAACAAAACCTCCATTGTAATCGAATCCGGCTTCGGAATCAGCTTCTTCTCCGCTGTCCGTGCCCTAGGCCGATGGTTCAGTATCGGATTCGTTACCATAAAGGAGAGAATCAGTGAAATAATTCTCAAACCCTTTAAATGGTTGCTTATCCACGACCACCGTCCTGACTCTCCCCTCAGTGTCGACATATTTCAGACACTGATGTAGGGTGGAGGGAACTATAACGTTACTATGGATCCAAGGCCGACCCAATAGTAAGTTATATGATGTCTCAGCATCAATCACGTAACACGTGACCTTCATCTTCAGATCACCCATCTGACATTTTATCCGGATCTTTCCCAAAGGCCTTGACCCGCTGGTGTTGAATCTGTAAATGACCGTACCTGTAGACGCCAATTTGCTGACTGGAATGCCAAGGCTATGCATCAGGCGAAGCGGCATAATACTCACAGCGGAACCCGGATCCACTTGGATTCGGTTGACTTCGCTGGAGCCAATGTACCCGATGAAGTATAGGGGTCGATCATGATTCGAATTCTTCGTCTACATGTCCTCTTTGGTGAAGGTAATGCAGGGAAGGTTCTTAGCCACTACATTGCATTGTTGAGCTAACAGTTCTGGCTCTTCAGGTGCCGGCTTGATCCGAGTGAGGAACGCTTCTGAATCGGCCAAGGCCTCTTGTAAGGCTTCCCTGGTCTCCTTGGACAACCGCAGTAACTCATACAGCGTTATCCCCGCTGGGATATTGGCTAATTGAGCCATAATATTGAAAATACGCGGAGTTTTTGAGCTCTCCGGTTTATCTCTTCCAATCGGACGATTGAAACGAGACTGCTTCAGATTCTGCACCTCTTGGGGTCTCTTTTCTTTCTGCTTATCCACCGGCTGTCGTCGAGCCTCCTCAACCGGTTTAGGAATTGCAATCATCCCCAGCTCTGTGAGAGTTTTGGCTGGTCCCCGTTTAGTCACCCCCTGCTCAGCTAACTGATCACTAGGTGATGGATAGTTGAAGTGGTACTGGTTTCCGCTTCTGGTGGCAAAGACTTCTTGTTCTTCTTCAGAGAGCGGGAAGGTAGGAGCTTCATCACCATCCTCTTCGAAGATTGCGGAAGTAGCATTGCAGGTCTTGCCTTTACCTTTTCTTTTCGAGGCAGTCGCCCACTGCTCATCTTCAATAAGATCCGGATGAACCCAGAGGATTTTCGCCGTTCGGGGCTGTGTGTGGCACAAGTCCCTTTTGGCGCTATCCATATGGATCATCATTCACCGTCTTCATTCCCACTTTGGTGACGTGTTTCGGCTCGAACCATGTTGTGGGCACCGATCCAAAGCTGATTGACACTGCATTTGCTCCCACATTCTTGGCAGGCTTCGGGGTTATGACCCCTACGTCAATTAATACCTGGATCTTGTCCTTGAGGTGGTAGCATGACCTCGTAGGGTGATGGACCGCTCTATGGTACGCACAATACTTCGGATCCGTCACTTTGCTAGCTCCTTCTTGATCTACAATCGCCGGTAGCTGGATTTTGTTATTCTCCAACAAATACTTGAAGATGCCGGGAACTTCATCATCTTTAAAGGAGTAAACTTTGGGAAACCTTGGCTCCGAAGATTTCTGCTTCTGAGGCCGTTGTTGCCGCTGCTGTTGTTGCTGAGGTTGCAATTGAAAGGTTTGGTTAGCATCAACTGCATTAGCATGTGCCTTACCTTTCCCCCTCGGGTTGAAATTCTGTGTTGGAGCATTTGCCGCTTGCTGGCCTCTCTCCGCCTTCTTCCTTCTGAGGAATCGCTCGCCTTGTTCCCCGCGGACCTTCAGATCCTTCCATGTTTTGGATGGTGCTGTCCCCATTGCTTCCAGTACGTCCAATGAAAGATTGTTATGGCAGGTCTGGAGAATGAACTCCTCAGTGATCGGGTCCCTACAATTCAACGCCTTGTTCCGAAACCTCTTGACGAAGGTGTCGACTAACTCCCCGTCTTTCTGTTTCTCATCCAGCAACGATCCGATAGATATCTCGGTGTCATCGTCGAAGAAATTGGTGAGGAACTTAGTCTCCATATCGTCCCAGCTGTTCACGCTACCTGGCTTGAGGCGGCGATACCAATCGAAGGCGGCTCCGTGAAGAGTGCCAACGAAGGACCGTACCATCAGAGGTTCATTGCCAAAGATGACCCCAAAATGTGATTTGAAGTAGATCACATGTTGAGTGGGTGAACCCTTCCCATCAAACAGCGTGAAGTTGATTAGGTTGAACTTCGTCGGATACGGGATTGATTCCCATTCTCTCGGGTATGAACAAGGAATGCCCGTTTTCTTCACCTCTTGAGCAGAAATCAACGTATTAATCTTGCTCTCGAGGTTTTTGATCTTCAAACTTTCACCCATGTTTTCGTTGGTACGATTCTGAGGTGGAAGCGTGGCATTGTGACTAGCATCCTCATTACCACCCCCTGCATTGACGGGAGGATTATTAGCATTGCGAGCTTCATCCGTATCCGTGTGCTCATCTTCCTGAATAACCGGGTTACGGCGGCTTGGTTCGCCTTGCTGGTTCGTCAGTGCCTGGATTTGTTGCTCATGCATTTCTCTCATATTCTGCATGGCCATCTGCATTTCGAACCTGAAGCTCTCCTGTTGTTTGGCCATGGCATCTTCGAGCATCTTAGCCACTTGTTCCGCGCTTATCATGAATGACTCACGGGGTTGTCCTTCGCTGGATACAGTATTATCAGATGCAACTGCCAAGCCGGCATCTGATTCTTCATCTCTTGAAGGTAATCTTGTCCGAACCCTACCATATGTTGCACGAATGATAGCTCCGGACTGCAGACGAGTTACACGTCGGGGCACTTCTGGAATCACCTCGGGATTGTCCTGAGCCGATGTTACTTTGCTGGTCATATTGGCGGTGACCCTTGGAAATTCTCCATCTTTGACCTCCGTTCTTCTTCGTAGGAAACGCCTATGCCTTGGTTTTGGTGTTTCGGTACTAAGCCTTTCGAAAACTGAAACTCTTTCGGGGACTGCCTTGATGCAGTTGCACTCAGACAATACCGCCCGGATGAGTTTGGAACAGGGGCATTGAGTTTCTAGCCTTCGAGGACTTCTCTTTCTGGCTTTGCTCGTACCCCCAATACGATAGTACAACTCGTCAGTTTGAAGGTCGGAGTAACCTATCGTGTGTTGGCACGATTTCCCAGGTATAACGTCCTCGTCATCAGACGAGAATGTTTCCTTCTGAGGGCGAACTGCCTTCTTCGGGCTTTCGAGAGTCACACGCCTCGAAACATGCCTTTGTGGGTGTGAATCTTCAGCGGGCTCCTGGACTTTAATGCGCAGAGTAGTGCGCTTAGTTGCCCTGATCTCTTTGTTATGTTGAGGGTTGCGGCGACCCCCAGCATGTTGAATCGTTCGGGGCTTCTTTATTAGACCCAAACGTTCTTGGACTGGAGCTTTGTTTGGCTTCTCGGGAAGTGGACCGAGGCACTCCAAGACTGACTTCCTTCTTTGGGATGGTCCTACGGGATCCCCCAGAGCAGTTGTGGAAATCATCGGCGATTTGGGTTGGTTCGCCAGAAGTTGAACTCTTGAAGGCTGCAGTTGTTGCTCCTTAGCCTGAATCGTCGCTTCAGACTTCGGTCTCCAAACTTTGCGAGTTCGTGGCGGTTTCTTGACCACTTCTTTCTGCAGCTTTCTACGGCCTTCCTCGACTTGAGCCCGTGCCTGCGCTGATAGTGCACGGCGCTTGCGAATGCGCTCCTCCAGCGTTGAACGATTCCGTTTGACACGGACCCACTCGTTCGTTGGCGGCTTGGAGGAGCTACCATTCATTGGTGGTTGAGGCTTTTTGCCTCTCTTGTTCTTTAGATCCGCGTTGTAGCGGATCCCGTCAACAGACTCCATTGCCTTTGCGAATTGTTTTGCAAGGCATTGACGTTGCCTTTGGCGGGCTCTCTTCGAGAGAGTCACCACGCCCTCTGTGGTGGAAGGGTTGGCCAGAGCAGATCTGACCTGGTTGGGAGTTGGAGGAATCTCACCCGATGCGACTTTGGCATCAAACGGGGCGAGATCTTCGTTGGTATTTTCGACATCTTCATACCAACGAGTTTTTCTCTTGGAGGAGAACTTCTTAGACTTACGGGGGGAGGTAGATCCGGACGAGGACGACAGGTATTCCTCAAACTTCTGCTGGTCGAACTCGTATTCGACCTCCTCCACGACTGGGATTGAGATCCGCGGCTACGACGCTTCGATCTCGGCAGCGAGATCGTCAGCTCCCACTGTGGTCGCCAGATTATTCGTGGGGAAAATCGTATCTTTCTTTATCGATTCCATTGCTATCTTGAATAACTGTTTTTCGGTTACAAAGATCCGGTCTTTTTATAAGATCCGGTTACAATGAAAATCAAATAAAAAAAGGAAATGAAAATTACAACTTTTCTCCTTTTGTCGAACAAATCACGAGCTCCTGTTGTGCGGTCGCTCGCTTGCGTGGGTTGTTTGCCTGCGCCGGGGTTTATCCATGGACCACCGCAAGATCTAGATCTGGTCGGATCTACGTAGTACGACGGGTATTATTTCACCAAGGAAATAATAGCCGGGGGGGATTAGTTCACCAAGGAAATAATCACCCGATTCTCGGGATCAAAGACCAAGCTTTGATCCGGAGTATGCCTGCGTAGATCTGAGATTCGGTCCTCTCGAACTCTTGCCTTATTTGGCGTTGACGATCGCCGAGCACCGGATCTGGATGAGCAAGTCCCCAAAGTCCCAAAGCTTCAATCTTTTTTAGATCTGAGCCTTGAATCCAGCAGAGCTTCACCTCCAAAATTTCCAACCCTTGAACAAATGAACCAAGCTCTCTATTTATAGGCAACCAGATCTGTGCCTTGGCACAGATCTGGGCCGGCCACCGAGCCACCTCAGGGTGGTTCAGATTTGGCCGAGCCACCTAGAGGTGGCTCGGTTTTGGCCGAGCCCCTCTGGGTGTTGGTTTCACCGTTTTCCATCGTTGTGTCCGTTTTGTGGTAGATTTGTTCGGACTTGATTCGTTGACCTGATTTGGCAGTAAATCCAGTTCCTGATTTGGCAGTAAATCCACTTTTGAATTTGAGTCTGAAACTGATCTTAATTCGATCATGATTCGTCCGAGTCCGCTCTTGATTGGATGACTTGTTGATTCCTCAACCCGTTAGCTTGATTCCGCACGCGAGTGGATTTATTCCGTTGTTTGCGTGCGGTTCGTTAGCCTTATAGCCTCGTTAATCCACTTCGTCGCGTGTCACTTGGCTTCGGTGTTGTCGTTAATCCACTTCGTCGTGTTTGGATACGTTGCCCGATGGTTCGTTTGTCGAATCGACGTCGTCGAGCTGTGTTAAGGGACCTATAGGCAGTTTTATACGCCTACAACGGGAACCTATAGGTATTTTTAGACGCCTACAATAACCAATGGATAAATTTAACAACAGTATTCGAAATTGACATGTATTGCTCAAATTTGCCAGTTGTGCTATAAACTTACATACAACATTAAAGTTAAGGGAAACCCTAGCTCATTCTTAATCAACAAGGCTCAAATAATAAAGATCAGTTTGAACTTAAATAATAATAGGCCCTTCAACTTAGCAACAAATCCAAGCCCATTCGCATAGAAGAACATCAACTACATAAAACACCTCCAGTTAGAGGAAGACAAGAAAAAAGAGCACTAAATGTAAATATGAAAATAGCGGAGTATCTTTCTTCATAAGGGAAACCCTAGCTCTAATGAGCCCATATAGCATTTCTCAAGAAATCTTTTGAATGATCGGATCACTTAGGATCCAATTACGAGTGAGTCAACCCCTTAAGAGATGAGTGATCAAAGAGCACATTAACACCTAAAGAGCTCAGCAGCCTTTGTTCCTTCATTTCCTTGCTCATTAATCGCAATCATAGTGATCCACAAACCAAAGTATTATGAGTCATCTCTTCAAACAAGTATTGAGCAGCCATCACGGTCTATAAATACATTACAGTCATGCAAGAGAGTTTAGAGATGGAGATGGGATGATCAAGGGACAAACCAACAAATACAATTTAGGCATAGAAAATAAGAAAGATCTTACAGCTCTTTTTGATTAGTAGACCTGTAGGTGTTAAAATTTGCCTATAGATTTTCGCACGCAACTTGAGATGAAGAGAAGATAGTGAACACTATTATCCAAGTCAAAGAGGATTATCCGATGGTATAAAGAAGTGAACAAATGCATGAAGCGAGTTGACGAAGCGTACGAGTCAATGGGATGCACAAAATAGTGAAACGATGACGAAACACCTTGTGTGTTTCGCCCACATGGGCGAAACACATAGGCTATTTCGCCCGGTTTGTCTCCCGACGACGCATATTTCGATAGAATTCTGAGATTCATTTGTTCCAGAGCCTCCCCAACTGACTTGAGGCTATCCTTGAACGTGAAAAAGTGGTTGTCAACTAAATATAAGATCAAATCGTGAATTCTTATCCAAAAACAGGGCACCCGAAGCCTATAAATACACATCTAGGGCCCCTATACATGTGGATCTAAAATTTCAGACTTGCAGGTGAAGCCCCAATGTTTTGGAGAGCAAGGAGCACAAATTTCAAATCTAAAGGTGAGTCTTGGCGAGTTCTTCAGCAAAAACAGGAAAGTTCAAGAGATTTGCAGCCCCCTTCAGCATCCTTCACCTGTTTCCTTAAGATCAGACTTCGTTTTGATCTTGAGAAGAGTACTTATCTCACCTTGTTGGGATATTTACTTTAGTTCTTATTTCCTTTGTGAAACAAGATCTATCGAAACTGATACTCGGCGGTCCACAGATTAAAGAGTCCCCGGCACAGGCAAAGATCCCATGCAAGCACCGATCGATAAACGATCCTGCGCGTGTTTCTATGAGATCCCCCTGTTTGTTTTCATTGTGTAAAAAAGTCTTATAAAAAGAGTAACTTTCTTTTTTGAATCTGTAAGACGATAACCGTGTAATGGATTCAGCAATGAAAAAGATTTCCGATGCAAACACATTGATGACCACAGTGGGAGCCAACAGCCTCTCTGCCAAGGCTGTCATGTCGTAACTGAAGATCAAAATCCTGGTTGATTCAGTGATCGAGTACGAGTTTGACAAAGCCAAGTTCGATGAATATTTCCCCTCGTCTTCTTCAAAATCCTCCTCTTCCTGTAAGTGCAGAAAGATCTCGTCTTTGAAGGAGGCGTATTCACCAATTAAGGCTACAAGTGACTCTGCTCACCACAACTCCTCTCTAGTCAAGGAGTTGTTTAACCAAAGTACGCCAACTCTGACGAAGAAGACTCATTAGAGGCAGCACCAATGTCTCGCTCATCAATTCGCCAAAGCTCTGGAACAGGTTGACGGACTCCACTATCAAGCGGATTTGGAATTTAGGAGGCGCCAAGTAACTAAGTCGCCGCCACAATAGCGAACCATTGATCCCTCCTCCAAACCGGCAACCAACAATGGGTTCATGTCAAAAGAACCCGTTCAACTCTTGAGGAGCGTATCCATATGCGTTGCACACTTCTCGCGTATGCACGGATTCTTGTGGAGAAGGCACAAGATCTACAGAAGGAAGAGGTGGCCAAAGAACCACTGAAATCCAAACAAGTCTGGGTGCCAAAAGCCAAAACAGTAGCAAAATCAACTCGGAAAACCTCCAAAGTGCCCTAACCTGGGGCGAAACACAATGTGTGTTTTGCACTTAGGGAGAAACACAATTTGTGTTTTGCACCTAGTGCGAAACACCAGCTATGTTTCGCACCTGGGTCTAGCTTTGCGGGCATTTCTCAGCCTCCATCAGCCTTTGTTCCTACTCTGTCTACTTCCGTACCTCCGGTGAAGCCTTACGACAGCGTTGATCTATCAAAATTCAAAGTAACGATGGTGGACCGACTCAGTTCTCTACACAAGGATCAAGGCAAAGCTCCGGTAAAATAACGCAAAGTTCCGGTGATCAAAACCTAAGCAATTCCTTAGACTGGGGGTCATACAAACACTCCCGTCAAGCCAATGCTACTCAAAGGTGTCCCGCCAAACAAACTGGGACACTTTAATGTAGTTGTTCGTGCGACGTACACAAAAGAGGCAAGGAGGCGTCCCCTTCCGTGAGAATTCCTGTCACTTCTTATATGGGGGTGTGTGTCGAAGTCTTGGAGCCCGTTAAGGCTCCACACCCGCAAGGTGGTGGTTTTAAACATGCAACTCCTGAGAGTGCCAATAAGGTTGTACATTCCCAGAAGAAGACGTATCCATCAAAAGACGACATTGTACCTAGGAAATCACACCAACAAGCGATGGAGTGCTCCGTTCGTCATGCCGACGAGTTGTGCCATTAGACTGGGTGTATGAACAAATTTTGGAAGAAAAGTTCCCGAGAAACAAGTTCTCATTGTCCACGTGAGAGACTCATCAGGACAGTATTATCAAAATATAGCTGCCCTAGGACCATTTCATAAAGGGTCTCGGTATTCAAGAAACTTACAACTAAAGCATCAAAGCTTAGATCAAAATGCTTCCACGAGAGAAAACCAGCCATCCAGGATGATGAATTCCCTGAAGTCATAATCAACATGGCTGACAAAAAAAAGTTTGTGATTGCTTCAAATTGCTCTAATCCTGACTTTTCTCCAGGAAGAAAAGTCGATTCAGGAATAGCCCAACGAATATCTCGACTCCAACTAGGAGCCATCAGACACAAGGACTACCTGAGAATGCACGAAGAACTGTCTCCGGATGATGAACTTTCGGATACCTGTTTTGCAATCGCCTCCAATGACACAATGTCCAACATAGGGTACGACAAAGAGCAAGCAAAGGAAGCGTTCATGATCACTCCCGGTCAACTAACTCAGATGCTTCAGGACGCTATAAAGAGTCAATAAGAAGAACTCAGGGCTGAGATGAAAACAGAGATGGAGTTGGCCATGTAGCAAATAAGAGAGTTGCAGACTCAACAACTTCAATCTCCTGAGTCCAATCAGCAAGCTGAATCCAGTAGTCGCACTCAGAACGTTGTAGATGACAGTTATCCAAAAGTAGACAAAGTCATTAAGGCTGATGCACCCCTCAATAATAATGGGGGTGCTTCAATCGATTTTTCTCAACATCCTTCAAAGGAAGATACAGGGGAAGACAATAAGATGAGAGAACTTGAGAGCAAGGTCAATGCCTTAATGTCTGCTTGAGAAATGAAGAAGATGGGCATTCCATTCCCATATCCAAGAGAGTGGGAGGCAATTTTGTACCCGTCAAAGTTCAATTTGATTAACTTCACTCTATTTGACAGGAGAGGCTCGCCAACCCAACACTTAGTCTACTTTAAATCCTATTTTGGTATAATATCTGGGAATGAACCCTTGATGATTCAGTCATTCGTAGGCACCCTTCGTAGGGCCGCCTTCAATTGGTATCGATGTCTCAAATCAGGAAGCAACAACTGCTGGTACGACATGGAGAATCTATTCCTCAGGCACTTCTTTGATGACGACACTGAAGTGTCGATCGGAACTCTTCTAGATGAGAAGCAAAAAGACAGGGAGTCAGTTAATAATTTCGTCAAACAGTTCCACAACCAGGCGATAAACTGCCAGGATCCGGTCATGGAGGAATTCATACTCTAGACCTGTCATAACAATCTTTCCCTGGACGCGTTAGAGGTCATGGGATTTGTACTTTCAACCACATGGAAAGAGTTAAAACTACGCTGTGAATTGGTCGAACGCTTTCTCAAAAGAAAGAAGGCTCGGAGAAGCCAATCGATGGTTAAGGCACCTGCAACTGATCCTAGATCCCAACAGGAGTATTCTTTCGAAGATGATAAAGTTCCAGCTATCTTTGAGTACCTCCTCGCCAACAACAAAATCAAGCTGTCACCGGTTACAAATCAGGAGGAAGCAAATAAGACCTTAGATACAAAGTATTATGCGTATCACATGAGGGTCCATTATTCAACCAAGACTTATTTTACTCTGAAAAACATCATTCAAGCCTTGGTTGATGTCGGCATCATAATGACAAAACAAGCCAAATGAGGACAACAATAACTCCGATGAGTACACGAGTATAAATTGTTTCTACATGTTCCTCTGACGAGTATACGAGGTTAAATTTCTTTCCTTATTTCCAACAATGGGAAGTTCTTGGAGAATATTACTCTTAATATTCTTAAGGGTAACCCAACAATATGACAAATTATAATTAGATTCTGGTTTGCTAAAGAGCTAGGGGTGGAATACCTCAATGTATTCTAATGGAAAGTTCCAGGGGAATACTACACATGGCATTCTTAAGAATAACCCAAAACCAATTGATTATTCAAGGTGAAAATCAATCATCAAAATAATTCATTCTTAAAATGATTAAAAAGCTCCTACTGTGGTTATTTAATCATTTCCAAGATGATTAAAGCCCGCCCCCCCCCCCTTATGACTTTCATAGGACTCTTTCATTAATATGATATTCAACGACAGCATATGGTCAATCTTTCCTCATGAAATTCCCAGGGTGTAATTGTGGAGTGCTTAATGATTCACGGTCCTCCACCACAAAACCCCTCACTGATCAAATTAATTGATGGTAGGTCCACCAAAAGTCTTCACGGTTAAATTCATTCAAACTCCCACTGTGTCTAAGCCTTTAACTCTCTCACTGTTGAAGTCCTGATATGACACTTAAAATTTCAAGCTGCTGATCCATGGCAATTAGCAAACCCCTTTTATGTTAAGTCCTTGTCGCTTGACACCAAAAACCCCCAATGAGTGTTTTGTACAAATTGACATTCCCAATGTTATTTGTACCCCACTCCCACTACTTGTTTGGTCAAACATTCTTATAGTTAGGACCCAAGCCAAAATCTCCTCTTGATTTTTTCCATGAACGAGAGGTCCACTTTCAAAAAAACGAAGTTCCCTTTCGATAAACAATAGGCCTCCACACTAGTTGAACGATCAAACCTATAAAGTTAGGGTCGTCTCAATAACCCCTACCTAGTCAAACCATTAAACGGTTAGGACCACAATTAGAACTCCTTTTCGAAAAACAAAAGGCTTCCACTCTTTCCTCTTCGGTGAATGTAGACGGTAAAAATTACCGTGGCGGACTGACGAACAAATTCGCCCACGAATCGGGACCACCCGCTTAGGTGAAGGATGGATCGCAGCCACGAAATGGGCCCGCTGACGCACAAGCCC
This sequence comes from Asparagus kiusianus, assembly GCA_022839385.1. Lineage (NCBI taxonomy): Eukaryota > Viridiplantae > Streptophyta > Magnoliopsida > Asparagales > Asparagaceae > Asparagus > Asparagus kiusianus. Next base: position 19,149 of record BQKN01058469.1, on the reverse strand, counting down.
CGCATTTGCCCTCACGCGCCAAGTCGCGTGGACTCACCAGTAAGGTGAATTCGCCCTCATAAGCCGAATCCGCCTGCAGGGGTCCAGATCCGCCTACGTGAGTCGAGAGTCGGGTTCTCGGGGATAAGCCTCCCCTACTTCCCGCGATGCGAGGGGAGAGAGCACAATGCTCCAGGCTCGTCAGATGGCCGCCCATAATTCAAGTGAACAGACAGGCGTCAGATCAACCTGCATGCTCATAAATGCGGTTCACCTCAACCATCAGAGTCAGGAGCTGGGGCTGCCGGCATGCGGCAAGCTGTCCAAGACCATTCAGGTACGAGGCGTCCATTCTCCCGCTTCTATTAAGACATAGGGAGAAGGGGGCATAGTATCCCAGGACCGTCAGATGGTCACTCGGTGGCTCACAGCGTAAGTGAGCAGACAGGTGTCAAAGCAGCCTGCATCCTCATAAATGCAGCTTACCTCACTCATCCAAGCGAAGGGCCAGAGCCGTCGGCGCTCGATGAGTTGGCCAGATCCACTCAAGTATCTGGCAGCCGCTGTTACGGATACGAGGAAGGGCTTTCCCGCTCCTACGTGACATCTCCTCGAATGACCATTCGTGGTGCAGGAGGGCAGCAGGTATCTCTAAACAATGTATGGTCACATCCCATAATTCAAGGAGCAGCCAAACTGTCTCTCTTCCGTTAAAAGCCTCTTTCAGCAACCTTTAAAAAGGGGAGGGAGGAGAGCAAGAAAAAAGGAGGACCGAGGCTAAGCTCTCTGCATAATTCCTGCACCGCAGCTCCATCTCCTAACTCCGAGCCCCGATCGTCGGCGAGCTAGAAGACCCGAACTCCGTCAACCCGAGCTTCTACTGAGTACTGAAGCTCCTCAGCAACCTCGATCGAATCGTCCAAGGGAAGCAGACTCGGCACGAGCACCGAGCGAAGCATCCTACGGCTACCAAAAGTCCCCACGATTAAACAAGGAGGGCATTCCCTCTGCTTCTGTTGTAATTCCAATTGATTAGTTTGTAATAAGCCATTCCTATTAATACAAACGAGATCCCCCATTTCTAGGAAAATCAGAAATTTACACCTACAGAAGATGGCGACCACAGTGGGAGAAGCTGTTTCCTCTAGCGAAATGGTGGTAGCTCAATTCGATGAGGTTGTTGTTGGGAGACTGTGGAGTCCCTGGAGATTGAGTTCGACCAAGCCAAGTACGAAGAGTACTTATCATCTTCCTCTTCCGGTGGCGATGCGTCCCAAAAACGCCACAGGGTCGTACGCAGGAGCCGACCTCAGACGGTCAAAGCTCCCATGTCTGAAGGCTCTGCCCGAGTCCTGTCGGGGGAACCCGCCCTGAGGTCTGTCAAGGCCAAGCCGTAGATCGAGAGTATGGGGGGAGGGCCCGCTAGATGGGTCGCTAAATGACCCTTGACGACGCCCGTCTCGGAAGATACACCGGTTCATTCCGGCATAGATCGTATCGCCACAGCCCACGCGGACGATCTTCCCTCTAGAAGAACTTGCCAGCGGCGGCGGCAGACGCTCGCTAAACAAGAAGCTCAAGCCTTCGTCCCAAACGACGGTCTGGACTACTGTACGGGCCCGAAGGACGTTCGACGAGGAGGCAACTCACCTTACGTCGGAAGGCTATCCAAATCAAGAGTGCTAACGGATAAAGATAAGACCACCCACTCAGGTGAACTTCGCTTCTCAGGTCACATCCCTGATGCGAATAAACCACCGCGAGCATGCGAGTCTACCCAAAGGGGCGAACCCTCGAAGGCAGGCGGATCTTACCCGGGCCGCTCGACGGACGACTTTAGAGGTAGATCGATAGGCGATGCCTCGCCTACTTACCCGCGCGGGCAGGGGGTTGAATCTCGCCCGCACGTTAGAATGCGCCCAAGCACAAGAGTTCGTCCGTCAAGGCAAACTCACCTAGCTCCTGCATCCAAGCGTTCCACCCAGTGCACGGCAGGGGGTGCATCCCAGACCCTCTTGTGCGATCACTTAGGCGATCCGTCCAACCTCGGAGGTGTTCGCCAGTCACCCACGGGAGACCTCCGGCATCACCTAGCTCGCAAACGCACTATGCAAGAGGCGAGTCCTCAGTGCCACTGCGAAAGGCTCATCCAGACCGTTCTCGCCAACTGTCAGTGTATAGAAACGATGAAACCCTCGGTATTCGAGAGGCTCTCTCTAGGACCTTCTCGGCCAAGGTCCACTTGTCAGAGACGCCACCGCCGGAAAGGACGCGCTGCCGACGATCTAGAGCTCCCGTCTGCCACGATCAATATGACGGACAGGGGTAAGGGGATACTTTCTGATTCTCCAGATTCGGACTCCGGCCTGGTACTTAACCTCCGGTTTGCCCAACGCGGACAAGGCAGCATATACCACCGTACTCGTAGTCGTAAGGGGGTAAGCATCGGGTTTGATTACTCCACCCTAACAGCTCCCTCCTGCGCTAAAGACGAGGTTCATTCGGCGGCGGCCACGTCCCAAACTTCACATTCTAGTCAAGACGCACCGGCGAGGGTACACATGAATGAACTGGCTCACGAGCAAACAGTAGCTCAAAAACTAGAGGAACAGCAGGCGACCGTCGACTCTCTAAGAGAGATGATGGAGCAACTCCTGAACAAGAAGAAGAAGAAGAAAAGAACCCAGCATTCCTTACCCTGACGAACTGGGGACAAGGAATGGGTACCTCCCCGTCGCTCGGTGACTGAAACGGAAGATAATAGTAATCCGCAGTCTGATTCCAAAACGTCGCTAGGGACGTCGCATACCGGCAGCGTCCACGACAAAAGGTTCGATGAGTTCCAAGACCAGCTCAATGCGCTAAAGCTTCAGCAAAACATGAACAAGCTGGGGGTGGTCCATCCCTATCCTATCGAATGGGATACGGTCCTGTACCCGGCGAAGTTCAAACCGATTAGCTTGGTACAATTCGACGGTAAAGGTTCGCCCTCGCAGCACATCTACTACTTCATGGCGCAGACTGGATTCCTTACGGGGAATGACGCCATTCTCACTCGACTATTCATAGGTACACTCAAGGGGGTAGCCTTTGAATGGTTCCGCAAGTTAGAACCTGACCCTATCAAGTCATGGGACGACGTCGAAAGGCTCTTTTTGGCCCGCTTCTTCGACGACGACACGGAAGTGGCAATGGCCGCTCTCCTTGCTGAAAAGCAACGGAAATCGGAGTCGGTCAATGACTTTGTGAAAAGATTCCGAAACCGGTCGATCCACTGCCGGGACCAAGTTTCCGAGTCAACACTGATCGAGATGTGCCGCAACAACCTGTTGATCCATATTTTATCCAAAATAGGCGCGGTAGAAACTCAGACGTGGAAAGAGCTTGTGCATCAGGGCGAACAGGTGAAAAACATGATCAAGAGGCTAGAGGTTGAAGAACCACAGCCCAAGAAGGGAGCCGCGGAGCCGGCTGTGCCACAGAATTCCCCTCGAACAAGAGGAAAAGAGATCATGGTAGTCGATTCCGCCCCGACGCCGAAGGCTGCTCAAAAGCCAAAGCCCAGACAATTCGAGCAACGCCCCCTACGGCAATACGACTTCAAGGAAAACCAAGTGGTGGCAACGTTCGATACGCTACTCAAAAGCGGTCGAATCAAACTGCCAGAAGCCACGAAGCCTGAGGAGGCGGACAAAACCGGTGACCCGAGTTACTGTGCCTATCACAGATTCCTTGGCCACCACACAACCAAGTGCTACGTCCTCAAGGACAAACTCCAGGCCCTCTACGACGCGGGGGTTTTGAAGAAGGAGAAAGTTCAAAAGCAGGTGACTACGAACATGATCACTTTGAGCTTTTGGACAGATCTCCCAGAGGTCCGAGCTCCAGCAGGGTTAATTCCTATCCCCAATGCGACCTTGAAAATCACCAATGATGATCCCACAACCAGCGGGGGAAAGGTTTGATCCCACAGACTCTGCCATCGGGGCAGGTAATGTGGGTTCATCCAGACCTCCTCAACGATGAGCAATGGACTATAAGGCCTTCGAAGGAGGCTAAGGGAAAACATTACAACGTCGTCTCTACCATCCTAGGTAGAGATAACGTGGCAATAACCACCTTGACTGATTCCGAAGAGGACACCAACGTCTTTGCCACAAGAGCGGGGAAGGAATTCGCGAAGCAATATCCCACGAGGGCGGAGAACCCGGCTGGACCTCCCACGAAGCCAGCCGCGACAGCCCCTCTTAATCCGGACGGACCAAGCTCAAGCCGCTAACCTTTTCGGTTCAACGTGCTCGCACAGCTAAAAAGCATCCCTGCGCGAATTACCGTGTACGACCTCCTTCGACTATCTAGGTCTACCCGGGAGGCCCTACAAGAGGCGTTGGCCGACTCAGAGGCGTTCTCCACCCATTTCTTGAAAGAGACAGGGACAGAACAAGAATGTGCAGTTTGCTGCCAAATCGCCGAGAGACGGGTCCCGTGCATCACTTTCACTCCTGAGGACATGCTCATCAAGAGCACGTCTTATGATCGACCGCTATACTTCACGGGATACATCGGGTCGGTGAAAGTGGATCGGATCCAAGTCGACCCGGGTTCTGCATTGAGCATTGTACCCTTAAAGTTGATCAAACACCTGGGAATACCGCCAAAACATCTGTCCTCGACCACCACGACCATTTTTGGCTTTAACGCCACGGGGACACGGCCGTTGGGCAAGATTCGCCTAAAATGCCGGATAGGCGACATGAAGACGGAGGTCACCTGTTACGTCATCAATGCCGAGCCTTCCTACAACGTGCTCTTAGGGCACCCGTGGATCCATGGCAACCAAATAGTCCCATCCACCCTTCACCAATGCGTGAAATATGTGGATGGCTACGAACGAGTGAAAACAGTGGTGGCCGACAAACAACCCTTCAAAGGCGTCGAAAACTACTTCACGGATTCCTTGTTGTACCAAGACCCCGTCGATCCACCAGTTAAAGAACCGGAGAGCGGCAACGAGGCGGATAGCGAACCTGAATACAGCGATAACCTAATTCTAAACGACTTCAAGTCAATTGTAATCGGTTATGAAAGCCACCATGTAACCAACGCTGTTCAGGCGGAGAAGATTGTCATGAATGAAAAGTCCAACTTTGCTTATGTGTCGTCCTGTTCTGCGTCTGAGGATGATGAACCTAATGACCTATGGGCAAAACTTTACGTCGATCCCTCCCTACACTTGCCAGTATGCTCGTCGTACGTCGTAAGAATACGGCCGATTGAGTCGTCGCAAGCTGTACTCGTTGTGCCAGCCCGAAGTAATTATCAAAGAGACATTATTTTCGGCCAAATAGATCGTCCCCTACGCACCCTATGGGATGAATCTGAAGGTGAGGACCCAGCACCTCAATTTTCACAATACAACCAAGTCGCCAGGTGCATGATGAGTGACATGGGATATGACCTCACTCGCCTAGAGGGTCTGAATGACGGTCGAGGGAGCAAAACGGTCGTTCGACCTGCCCGCGTGCCCAGGGGTAAACCCTCGAATTACTTCAACAGGACTCGGAGGGGCTTAGGCTACTCCTCTTCCTCATCAGACCTGTGCTGTTATGTCAACGAGGATTCCGACTACGTCTGTTCTGGAGATTAGTCGTCAGTAACCTCAGCATGGGACTCGGATGTCAGCGTGAGAGATCTGTTCGATGACCTTACGGTCAACATGGCTGTGATGGATCCTACCGAAATGGCGGAGGATGCACAACTTCCGCTTTATGACGAGACATGGGATCGCCATGTTAACACCCAGTGGAATAGTCGCTTCGAGCAACGGGAACCGCCGACTGAAGACAAAATCCTCCAGGTGAACATGGGCACTGACGCTAATCCCAAGCCCATATTCATCAGCGGCAGCCTACCTTCTTAAGAAAAAGAAGATCTCATCGCCCTCATACGGGAATACATTGACGTCTTCGCATGGAATTATGAGGACAAGCCCGGCTTGGATCCGTGGGTCGCCATGCATCGCCTCAACATTAGCTCAGACGCCAAGCCAGTCAAGCAACAACAGAGGCATTTTCGCCCTCAGATTATGGAGGCGATTGAAGCCGAAGTGAAGAAACTCATCGAATCCAGTTTCATCAGAGAGAAACAGCACCCCGACTGGGTGGCTAACATCGTTCCGGTCCTGAAGAAAAACGGTAAGATCCGCATCTGCATCGACTTCAGAGACCTTAATGCCACATGCCCTAAGGACGAATTTCCTCTGTCCATCACGGATGTTATCATCGATAACACTTGCGGATTTGAGAGGATGTCCTTCATGGATGGTTTCTCAGGGTACAACCAAATCAAAATGCACCCCGAGGACGAGAAGCATACTTCATTCCGAACCCTCATGGGGGTATACTGCTACACGGTTATTGTTAGATATAGGTGCCCTGCAGGCAATTATTGTATATTGT
>BQKN01058468.1:25378-39362 GCA_022839385.1 Asparagus kiusianus | reverse complement strand
AGAAGTCGTCGGTCGACCGGTGCGGTCGACCGAAATCTCGATTTCTTTATCGGTCGACCGCGCCGGTCGACCGATTATGGCTCTGCTTGTTTTCTTAGTTTTCACAACTGCTCGCGGTCGACCGGTTTTTCGGTCGGTCGACCGAACCATTTTTTCGGTCGACCGAAAATCCGTTCGGTCGACCGAAAGGTTATTCAGTCAAACGCGATTTTTTTTAAACGGTCATTTGCCTAGAACACTGTGCTTTCACTTAACAGTGTTTGGCACAGTCTGAGCTAAGGGTCTGAAAAGGAGATTATTTGCTTATTTGGGAAGATTGGGTTTTGTTTTTAAATTGATTAATCTCTTCTATTTAAACCTTAGACTTCTTCTTCTTCAGAAGCCCCAACGTTTGCAAAAACCAGAGAGACTGCTGTCTTCCTGAGAAAATTTTCAAATCTGTTTTCTCTGTGGTTTTTGTGTGTGTTCACTTCCCAGCTTCAGTAATCCTTCTCTTTGCCATAGGGTCTGTGTAAAGAGAGAGTCTTGCATCTTTTCTTCTGCTGAGAGAGTGAGATCTTGTGTAGATTAACTGTGAGGGAGTGTGATCTGTTGAGATCAAACTGTGTAGTGAGAGATCGTGTGGGATCGCTGTGTAGACGAAGTTCCGGCTTCCAAATCGGGTGTGTAGTGGATTTCTCCTCGAGAGTGGGGAGCGGGGACGTAGGTCAGCGGGCCGAACCTCGTTAACACATCGCGTGTCAAGGATAACAATTCCTAACCCTATCTCACTTACTTTGATTGCATCAGTTTATTGTGATTTGCTTATCTTTGTTTTTATTGCATAATTAGAGCCTCTTGACCCTAATCACCCCCCCTCTAGGGTCCAACATAAGGCACATTGTCTATACCAAACTAGAATAAATACTCAAATGTCTTATAAATACATATGTTGTGGAGTTCTGACATAAACTACTAATAGAAACTATAAATAATAACTAGAGTGACTCCATCAAGCTACGGCTCTCCGTGCACCTGGCTCGTTACCTGAAAGTGGGAAACAACGAGCGTCAAAGCGCTATAGCGAGTAACATCTCAACCAACCCCAGGGGAAAGGGCTAGAAGGATAAGAAAATAACTGTAGATACATAATAGATACAAAATCTTCGACTGAAAAATATAATGTGAGTTTGTTATTTAGAAATTTACAACACGAGCATAGGCACGTCTCCCGTAGCTCAAATTATAAATATCTAAATACAAAATCCGAACTATAGCGTGGAGCAATAACTCCATCTCTAACCAAAGTATCAAAATATTCTGACTGATACCAGATACATGCCCAACACATGAGCTTCATCTATTATATGTTACATAAGACAAACTCGAATAAATGTCCAACATATGGACTGCATATGATAAATGCCCAACACATGGACTATATATGATGAAGGTCCAACACATGGACTGAAACAAGTAAATATCTGACACATGGATTATATGATTAAGGTCCAACACATGGAGTAAAACAAGTAAATATCCAACACATTGATTATATGATTAAGATCCAACACATGGGCCGTAATAGACAAGTGTCCAACACATGGACTACATGATTAATATCATAAATTTAACTAATACAATTAATAAGCATACAACTATTCACTCTTGAACCCCAGTGAATAAATTTAAGACTCATGTCCGTAAATAGCTCATGTACACAAATCTCAGTGTATAACAAATCAATATAACCTAGGTGTCCCGCCAGCCACACAAAGTCGCACGCAACCACTAAACATGCACAAAAACAGGGCTCACAGTCGACTGCTAATATTCGCGGTCGACCGCGCAGTGAGCAGAAGGGTTCTGCTCATCTGCGCGCCCCGCGGTCGACCGCACAAGAGACAAAAGCTTACTGCTTCTGCAACGCGCACGACGGTCGACTGTGGCGGTCGACCGCACATCGGTCAGACAGTTTTCCCAGTTCGGTTTGTATTGGGCTTTGGGTCGGGTTTGAGGGCACATATATGTATTATTTATTTCGTGAGAGCTTCTTCTTGATCTCAGAAAACCCTAGTAGCCTCCTCCCTTCCCCTTGCAAAGCCTAACTCGTTCTTTGGGCGATTCTTGGAGGATTTCAAGGAGTTCGAGCGAGATCCAACGACTTCCAACGATGGAGAACGTTTTGCAGCGTTGTTTAGAGTTGTTCATCACCCCTCAGACGAGTTTCATCTCGCCCAATCCTACACCTTGTTTTTAAACGTTTTTAATGATGAGTAAGAGTATTACAAAAGTATTATCATTTCATGTATTCGGAATAGGGAGATAAAACCTATTTTCGCAGGATGAATGAGTAAGAGTATTACAAAAGTATCGTCATTTCATGTGTCCGGAATAGGGAGATAAAACCTATTGTCGCAGAGCAATTGAGTAAGATTATTACAAGAGTATCGCTATTGCACAAGGAGATGCACACATGTAAGAATTATCAGTTATAGTTTGGCTTTCATATTGGATTCCCGCGAGTATGGTACTTTCTTTGAGATCGTGGCTTACATGATATGGTTTATGGTTAACTTTTGTTTTGGATGAGATCCCCCTTACATTAGAGTTGTGTACTCAAGTGTAGTTTTGAGATGAGATATTTATTCTACATGTTTGAGGTTTAGAATGTTTTCTTTTGTTTGTTGTTTTTCATTCATAGAGTTTGGAGTTGGTATTTAGGAAGTCACAATTTGAGACATGGTATATACATTAGGGTTTCCTTGTTTGGATTATTTCGCTCGACGTACTAATTCCCGTGTTGTGGATTCTTAAATACTAATCTCCAGTTAGAGTTATATGAATGATTTCATACTTATATGTACCGACTCTATTTTTCTTATATATTCCTACCCCTTCCCCTTAGGAGTGGTGGAGATGATCTCGCTAGCACTTTTACACTCGTTGTTTTTCCCCCTTTCAGGAAGCAAGTCCGGCGCACAGAGAGTAGCAGGTTGATGGGATTACATCTTAGATTCCATCTAGATATTATTATATTTGTAGTTGTTTCAGAACTCCATATTTAGTTGTTCATTTTTCAGACTCTAGACTTGTATTTTATTTCGTAGAGGCGGAATGCTTAATTAAGATTTCATTTGACTCATTGTACTTGAGGTTTATTTCAGACTCAGAGATATTTCTATTCTATTTTAGTTGGGCTCACTGATGATTACTCTCTTATTACTTCTGTGTTCACCGGGTTTGTTCTATCTTTGTTATTTGCCTGTTGGCACTTTCACCTATTTGTTGTTTCCACAAGAGAGATAGTGACTGTGATGGTGAAACATGTCGTAGCATGGTGTTTGGTGCTTGGCAGGTTTGACAATATGGGTTTCACCTTGGACTGCAGCCTTGTGTGAACCCTGGGACGTCACAGTTGGTATCAGAGCCAAGTTTGTGTACATGACTTAAAAGTTCTTTGTTGTCTATGGTGATTAGATTGCATTTTTGCATGTTCTAGTATTGCTAAAATCATGTTTTTAGTATTGAGGGTTGGTTTTTGAATAATTATTAAAATAGATAATTTAAAATAATTTATTTTGGAAAAACGGGTTATTTTGAATTGTTAAATTATTTTGGGAAAAGTTATTTTAGAATAATTATTATGATTTAATGGAACTTTTAAAACACATGAAATCATGTTGACACCTTCGAAAACAATTATTTTTCTTTCAAAACTCTTGTTAGAAATATTTTCAAATCTAGATCTGCATTAAGAAATTCGTGGGTGATCTTTATTAACTGAAAACTTGTTCTCTTTGCAATAATATGTTCAAACTTTTATACATAAACTAACATGTTAGGCTCACAAATCGCATGAAAACATCATTAAAAACGTTTAAAAACAATGTGTAGGATTGGGCGAGATGAAACTTGTCTGAGGGGTGATGAACAACTCTAAACAACGCTGCAAAATGTTCTCCTTCGCTGGAAGTCGCTGGATCTCGCTCGAACTCCTCGAAATCCTCCAAGAATCGCCCAAAGAACAAGTTAGGGTTTGTAAGGGGAAGAGAGGAGGCTGCTATGGTTTTCTGAGATCAAGAAGAAGCTCTCACAAAATAAGTAATATATATGTGCCCTCAAACCCGACCTAAAACCCAATACAAACCGAACTGGGAAAACTGTCTGACCGATGCGCGGTCGACCGCCGGGGTCGACCGCCACGGTCGACCGCACATGAAAATACCTGTTGGTGCATGCTGTTTGTGTGCTGACCTCTCACTAGATTTCTCTCACATAATACACTTGTTTGATCCCCAAACACTTGTTATCATATTCGTCTATGATATAAATATATATTTCATAAATAAAAACTCATTAATCAAATTCCACGGGGTTTTACGTTCTTCCCCCCTTAAAAGAATTTCGTCCTCGAAATTTCGAAATCGTATCTAAAAAATTAATAATATGAGAAAATCATGTCGGGAGAGGTCATTCCCACATACACCTCTCATAGTATAAATTTTCAGATATGAGCATAGTAATATCTAAAGTTAACGGTCTAAAATGTGAATATCATGTCTTAATCCCTAACAAAATGACATTAGTACGTCGGGCGAAAAATCCAAACAAGCAACCTCCCCATGTATATACCATGTATCCCAATTGATTAAGGATTAAGTGACAATACCCCCATTCTAGTGTTAAAGATAAATATGACTATCAAAATTATCATAAAATATAAGAAAATATAATTCAAACAATTTACCTGCTCAAACAGGTGTGGGTAGTCGCGACGCATATCCTCCTCGCGCTCCCAAGAAATCTCCTCAGCTCCTCGCCGGTTCCATTGAACTTTCACCAAAGGAATCACTTTTTTTCTACAATGTCCTTACTACGAAGTAAGAAGATATAATGAACATCTCATTAATGAGTATAAATTTCAAACACTAAAGACAGATGATAGGAGTGTAACTCAGAATAGTGGGGTCATGGGTTGTCTTGCTCAAGAATGTTTTTCAAGTACAAGAGATCAGAACCCAGTTCTAGTTGACATGTTATATTATAGCCAATAAGAAGACACTGTGGAGGTAGTCTACGGTTTTGGTAAACAAAAATAACATAGTTACGTGATGTTTAAGGTTGGATAGTTTCCTGCAAAAATGTAAAAGGATCATTATGGTTTTACACCTGTCAATCTCGACAAGGAAATATACCTAGATGATAAATTGATTTTTGTAGAACAAGCTAATCAGTGCTAATACGTGAAAAATCCGAATGTCATGACTGATTGGGTGATTCCACACAAGGAGCTAAGATCCATTGTTCTTCCTAATAACAGTGAAATAAATGATGAGGAAAATGAAGATAATTGCAATGAACCAATTAGACCATCTGATGACATTTGGCAAGACTTCTCGTACACGCAAAATATGACGCTTAATATAATTGATCCTGATACTTAAAACTAACATTCTGAATCTTATTATAGGCAGAGCCTCCAGCTCAAATGAACAAACAAATAGAAGACAAACAATAGCAAATATACTCAGACGATCTCATAGAAAATAATTGTAATAGGTATGAACTATGTCCAATGTATTATTATTTAAAAAATTCTTTGATAAAATTAATTGCAAGTAAATATTTATCTTATGTGTATGTATATATTACTTGTTAAATGTCTTCATAATTTAATTTGCAAATGAGGAACGTGAGGCTCTTTGGTGAGGACCGTGATCGATCACGGGGTACCACCCTAGACACAACCGTCATGTTGAGGAGACATCGATACAACCATCTCCTCATGCAGGCATTAACTATTTAATACTTTATTAATTTTTGATAATTTATTATTCATCTAGCTGATATATTTTTTTTTGTAGACTTGGGTTATTCAACACCCGACCCCTCTGGTGCACCACCATTACTATCCCCTAGGACAAGTATTAAGTTGTTAATATTTCATAATGATCAATTATATTTTTATATTAATTATCTTATTTAATTGTGTAGATGACTCGTGGACACTCTCATTTTCATCTTCTACATTTCAGACTGAGTTACGTCCCAAGACAGCTGACTTTCGCGATCTGCCCTTCCCTCTGGACTCGATTAAGTCCAAAGCTAAAGCAATGAAGAACTACTCATGTACAGCGAGAAGGTTAATGAATTGACACGTATGATAAAGGATAGAAAAGCCACTACACTCATATTCAAAAATAGGGAGATCATGAATGGTAAATTTAATAAGCCACTTTATCTAATCATATTTATATATTACGTGCTATATTATCATATTTTTGTCATTGTAGGTGCTACGCCAGATCGCATAGAGGAATGACATGGTGGGAGCAAGCCTGAGTCCAAACAACTACTAAGAGGCATGGGAGCCCTTATTCGGTGGAACAAGGATACATTACATGTTGGGCCTTGGTCGTCAAGATTCAATATTTATATCGGGGTTCTCGTATGGAGGCAAGCATCAATAATCCTTATTTTCAAATTTTGTGAACTACCCTGGATGGCCTACGAGGAGATATGGATAGATCTTATGGTAACTTTGTATTACTTTTGTCCTTCATTTATTACTTAAACTACACTATTTACGTGATACATTCATTCATTGTATATTTACTGAAATAAAATATTTTGAAGAATAAATCTACGAAAGTTACAGCAAATCGAAAGAAAAAGGTGCATGACCACCACTTGAGCATACACTCCTATGCTAACCTGGAGAATGGTTATTATCGAGAAATGGTATAGATTATTTAAAGTTTTAAATTCTCTTAGTGCTTATATGATCACCAAGTCCTATAAATTTATAAACTAATAGGAAAAACCAATAATACCGCTAAACATAAAGGCTAAGTTAACATATGGTACCTTCCGTTCGACTTATAAAGATAAGGAGAAGATCAAGACAAACTTTGAGCTAGTGGCAAAAACTTAATTAGATATGAACTTATTTAGAATTGTTAACTGTATTTTTTTAGAAATTTATTTAAAATTTCTTAGGTCTATTCTCGATGATGTAATTTTTTAATTTTATGTGTGTAACTCAGGAGGGTTTTGAAGCCATAATGAAGGAGGCAACAACTGCGCATGTGTCCAAAGGAAACAAAAGGCGAGTTGGAACCTCACATGCTATCTCCAAAGGATAACATAACTCTCACTCAGAATTTATTGGATTTAATAGGGAAGGAATATATCAACTACGTGGTGTTGGAGTTTCACCAGGCATAAGCACAAGATCTTTCACGGCATCCTTAGTGTCATCTATAGTATCGACAGCATCATCAGTCAATATTTCTGCTATTCCATTTGTTCTACTTATCTCAACCTATTTGTTTGGTAAGATTCACTAGTAACTGCATGTTCGGTATCTAAAGAGTTGGCTAGCGTTGTGACGAGGGCCCGCACAATGGACGAAGTCATGGTTGTTAGATCTCATGTTTATTAGCCTACTATCTAATCTAGTTTTGATGATTAACAAACAATTCCTAACAAAGTTTATCGAGTGTTTATATTTGCTTGTTAGGTATTCTACACAAAGATCCTCTGTTGGAGGTTGGTTGGATTGAGCTTAACGGCGACATCTTGGAGGTTGGAGGAAATCGGAATGAAGTCGTCGTAATTCAAATCAAGATCACAAAATCGCTTCATCCGCAACCAAGACGAGCTATATTGAAGATCATTGTTTGGTATAGTGTTTTTAGGTTTAGGTGTTTACTATGTGTGTCATACATTAAAGCTCCAATATTACACACATACACATTTTTGTTTTATAGCTTACAAGTTTAAATAAATATGAAACAAAAAGTTATATTTATATACATGCATACTAGTTTCATATTCATCATTTTTGTTTTGGAAAATAATGTGTTTAACCGTATAAATTTGAATCTAATAGATATACTTATATACATATAGATTCATTTCATATTTATCTGGAAAATAGTGTGTTTATGGATTAAAGACTTGTTTATAATATTTTATATCTTTACTTAAGTCTTTTAATATTTGAAAAGTGTTTCAAAACTTGTTTGGTAGAATTTCATCAAAAACCAAGTGTTTGACGATTTCGTATTATTGAACAATTTACAAAATAAATGAGTTTTCACAAATAAAAAATACAATTTGAGAAATTCTTTTTCAAACATGTTTGTTTTCATGTTTATAATCATTCCCCAAAATTTTACTATTTTTAGAGTTTATTTGTTATTTTAATTTGATTTTTTACAAAGTCATATTTTCAACTTAAAAACTTGTGTCTAGAGGTATCAGCTTTCGGTCGACCGGGTCTTACCCGTCGTTCGACCGGCCAGTAGGTCTGTTTATAGACCCTGCAGACAAATCGCTCGTCAGTCGATCGACACACAATGATCGGTCGACCTATGGCGTAGATTCAATCGACCGATACAACATTGTCGGTCGACCGAATGGGCTTGCAACGTTTTAGTCTGCCAACAGTCATATTGTCGGTCGACCAACCATAGTCTATCGGTCGACCGAAAGTATGTAACTGTCAAATTTTCAGACTCTGAGATTTTGTTGGTTTTGAGATTTTTCTTGGGATTTGGGCTATTGTTTTGAGTGCCTACAAATATCTTTTAGCCCTCATTTGTTCAATAACTAACAAGTGAGTTTAAAACAAATTTTGCAAGTTTTGTTTAAGGGTTTCAAAGAAAAATCAAGTTTGGTTTGTTTATGTGAAGAAGTTTTCACAAAGAGAAGAAGCTTTCAATTTCTGTTGTGAGGAGTTCAACCTCAATTCTCATCTACATATCTTAGTGCCATTTTAGAGAAGTTTTTCTAACTCTTCAATCTCACTTATTCTCATTTTGATTATCATATATATATTTGCTAGATTAAGTTGAGTTTATTTTTTGATATTCTCATTGTTTACACACACACCCTTTGAGCTTTAGTATTTCACATATTGTATACATTTGGGTTGTGGGGTTGTATCCTTCAGTGAGCTTAAACTTCATTCTCATACTTGTTTAGACAACAAATCATTTACTTGCACTTAATTGTTGAGAAAACACGTTATAATACACAAGGACACCAAGAGAAGTGGTTGGTGAGAGACGTGGTCAATTCCAAGAGGAGTGGCGTCGGTTGTAAATCCTAGGGAGATGTCGTAATTCCGAGCACTTGAGGTAGGTGACACGGGCTAGGCCAACACTTAGAGTGTATTGTGTATTAATAATTGTGTGAGTTGTAAACATTTATCGGTGAGCGTTTAAAACCGATTGTGTAGTATTTTTGTGATTTAGTGGAGATTTTCCTCGAGGGTGAGGAGCGGAGACGTAGGTCGTGGATCGACCGAACTCCGTAATCATTTTTTTGTGTTTGAGTTTGGCATTAGCGCACTCTTTCTCTTATATTCTTTCATATCGCCTTTTGTCTCATGTTTATATCGCCTTTTGTTTATTTCTATATCCTTAGATATATTACTTGCACACATCATATTGCTAGGATATTGTTAGTAAGTTTTAATTTGGCATTCATATCGGATTAGATTAGCAATTACCTTATCCCCCTCTAGGGTACTTTCATTTGGTATTAGAGCTTGGTGCTCTTTAATTTGTGGCTTAATCGCCTAGAGTCAAATATCCTCGCTTTGCATTGTTGCTAATCTAGTTTTGAGATTATTTTCATCTTGCTTGCATTTATTATTATGGATATGCATGGTGCACCTAGCTTAGGTCATGCCATTAATATTGCTCCAAGAATTAAAAAATTCTCCTATGCTCAATGGTGTTTTAGATTTAAATTTTTTGTTAGATCTAGACATTTTAATTTGAGGGAAATAATTAAATATGCTTATATTGTACCCACGTTGAAGAAATCCATGTGGAGTAAAGATGATAAAAGAATGTTTACAATGAACAAGCTCTTGCTAGAATTTTTGCTTAATGCTTTTGACTCATCGATATCTAACAAGCTTGATTTGTTTGATAGTGCTTACACATTATAAAAATTCATAGAAGCACATCAAGAAAACTTGGAGGAGATCTGACGAGCTTTGGCGGATTCCACTTCAAGTTCAATTGGAGCCTCATTGTGCACACGGCCACTAGGTGATAACCCTAGTGAGGTATGCGAATCGGGCTCTGAAAATGAATTATATATTAACGAACTCGCATGTGCATATGAAAAATTAATACATGTCTACAACAGGTTGCATAAAAATATTATAGATTTAAAAAGCAAACATGTTGTTTTGAAATCCGATCATGAGACACTAGCATCCAAATTTAATATCATAGATAAAGAAAATGCATCTCTTTAAAGAAAACATTGATAAATTAAATTTGAAAAATAAAAAATTAAAAATGGATATTGCTAGTTTGACTCATTATAAAAATAATATCATATTAGATGTGGAAACAATTAGGAATGAATTTAATTCTTTCAAAATTAATCATGATTGTTCTACTTCTATTGCCAATGCAAATGTGAATAATGATGAGTTGAATAATGTAAAGAACCATATTTTATCTTTAGATTCAACTCTAAACAAATGCATTGACAACCACAAGAAGCGTATGAACATATGTGCTAAGTCAAAAGCTATTATTTCAAAACCACTCACTCACTACGCACATATGTATAGAAAAATTTATAAATTCTCTATTTACGACCGTAAAGGCCATCTTGCTAAATTTTGCTATGATGCACCAAAACCCAAAACTACTAATGCTATTGCTTGTTGTGCATCTCACAAAGTTTCTTCATCACACACACATATACATGGACCTATTGTTCATCATAATCATGCTAAGGTGTTTAAGTGTGATTATTATGGTAGATTCGGTCATTTGGCCAAATTTTGTTTTGATTTAAAAAGAGTTTCACATTTACAAAATGTTTCTAAAAGACCATCTTTGTTTGCAAATGTTTCACGTGCACATTCATATGGTCAACATAAACAAATGCATCCATTTCATTACACTTATTGCAATAGGATGCGTCATTTACGTGATTATTGTTATGACCAAACATGTGCACAAAATGCGCCCAAATGGGATCATAACCCTAAGGCTTTGGATTTCATTGATAAAAGCCATGTCCCTGAACTCTTCGGTACCAAGAGTGTTTGGGTACTTAAATATTTTTAATTTTAAAAAATTAAAATTTTTGCGTTTTTGGTTTTCATGTGTTTAAAAGATTATTTGTGTTTAAATCTGTTTTGTTAAACAAAGTTATGATGATTCTTTTTAAAATATAGAAGAAATATTTTCATTTATACGATTCTTTTTTTTAAATTAGTTTCTCAAAAATTGATTTTGAATTTGTAGAAGAGGTTTAAGTTGTGAAGCCCCCCGGATTTATTGATCCTTTCTTTCAAATTATGTTTACCGAGTGCAAAAAACATTTACATGGGTTGAAACAAGTTTCAAGAGCTTGGCATGATTGTCTTTCTAGTTTTATTGTCGAAAATAATTTAATTGATCCATGTTTGTTTTATCCAATACACTTCTTTTTTATCTTTGTGGATGAAACACATAAATGTTTCAACATTTTTTTATATATGATCATGTAGATAGGAAAGATGTGTCCATTATTTATATTGATTGAGAATCTCTATTAGCGGACATCTTTATCTAACCTTTTTGCCTATAAATTGTTTTATAAGAGGTGATTTGAGCATGCTTGTCATTTGATTCAAATATTTGCTTGATCATTTCTTATCTCCTTCAAAAATTGATGTTTGCATAAATTTTTGGCCTACGTTTGGATTTCAAATCATTTCATGAATTTATGGTTTTTCCATGAATTTTTATGAATCTTCTTTCATGAATTTTAATAAATTAATTATGAATTTTATTTGATATTATGACTTATTCATGGATTTTCATAATTTTCCTTTGTGGGTTTTTTATTTATTTTCAAGATTAGGGATACATTGAGATTTTCATTTAAATTTTCACTTGGACTTTCATGATTTGCTCTCATTTGAAAATATTTTTTAATGATCTCCCTTCATTTGACTTCATGATTTTTTAAAATTATTTTCTTTCATGGATTTTTATTTTTTTGTTTTTTTTGTTTGTTTTTTCTTTTTTTTATATCTTGAGACCCCTGTATCATTTTTTTAAAATGGTACATATATGTGTTCTCTTGGTCTCTTTGTATGTGAGTTGTGATTAGCGTGTTTTTATATCTATGTTTATATGCCTTATTATATTTTTTAATGATTTATGGCTTTTTAATAGGGGGAGTCTTCCCTATCCCTTTCTATGTTCATACTCACCCATGCTTATTTGTAGGGGGAGCTTAACGCTCTCTTTCTCTCTTGTTATTTTTTCCATTTTGATGTTGACAAAGAGGGGGAAACAAATGGATTGTGAGTATTTTGTTTTCATGCATGAGGATTATAACTTGTATATTCATTTGATATCATGTATGTCTTATATCTCTTTGTATAGATTGTTTGTCATCATAAAAAAGAAGGAGATTGTTAGGTCTCATGTTTACGAGTCTACTATCTAATCTAGTTTTGATGATTAACAAACAATTCCTAACGTTTGTCGAGTGTTTATATTTGCTTGTTAGGTATTCTACACAAAGATCCTCTGTTGGAGGTTGGTTGGATTGAGCATAACGACAACATCTTGGAGGTTGGAGGAAATCGGAATGAAGCCATTGTAATTCAAGTCAAGATCACAACATCGCTTCATCCGTAACCAAGACGAGCTATATTGAAGATCATTGCTTGGTATAGTGTTTTTAGGTTTAGGTGTTTACTTTGTGTGTCATACTTTAAAGCTCAAATATTACACACATACACGTTTTCGTTTTATAACTTTCAAGTTTAAATAAATATGAAATAAATAGTTATATTTATATACATACTTACTAGTTTCATATTTATCATTTTTGTTTTGAAAAATAATATGTTTAACCGTATAAATATGAAACTAATAGATATACTTATATACATATAGATTCATTTCATATTTATCTGGAAAATAATTTGTTTGTGGATTAAAGACTTGTTTATACCATTTTATATCTTTCCTCAAGTCTTTTAATCTATCGAAAAGTGTTTCAAAACTTGTTTGGTAGAATTTCATCAAAAACCAAGTGTTTGAAGATTTCGTATCATTGAGCAGTTTACAAAATAAATGAGTTTTTACAAATGGAAAATGCAATTTGAGAAATTCTTTTTCAAACATGTTTGTTTTCATGTTTATAATCATTCCCTAAAATTTTACTATTTTTAGAGTTCATTTGTTATTTTAATTTGATTTTACAAAGTCAGATTTTCAACTTAAAAACCTGTGTCTGGAAGTATCAGCTTTCGATCGATCTGGTCTTACTCGTCGGTCGACCGGCCAGTAGGTCTGTTTACAGACCCTAAAGACAAATCGCTCATCAGTCGACCGACACACAATGATCGGTCGACCTATGGCGTAGATTCGGTCAACCGAGATAACATTGTCGGTCTACCGAATGGGCTTGCAACGTTTTAGTCTGCCAACGGTCATATCGTCGTTCGACCAACCGTAGTCCATCAGTCGACCGAAAGTACTGTAACAGTCAAATTTCTAGACTCCGGGATTTTGGGGATTTTGTTGGTTTTAAGGTTTTTCTTGGGATTTGGGCTATTGTTTTGAGTGCCTATAAATATCTTTCAGCCCTCATTTGTTCAGTAACTAACAAGGGAGTTTAAAACAAGTTTTACAAGTTTTGTTTAAGAGTTTAAAAATAAATCAAGTTTGCTTTGTTTATGTGAAGAAGTTTTCACAAAGAGAAGAAGCTTTCAATTTCGGTTTTGAGGAATTCAACCTCAATTCTCATCTACATCTCTTTGTGCCATTTTAGAGAAGTTTTTCTAACTCTTTAATCTAGCTTATTCTCATTTTGATTATATAGGTTTTCACAAAGAGAAGAAGCTTTCAAATTCAGTTTTGAGGAATTCAACCTCAATTCTCATCTACATCTCTTTGTGCCATTTTAGAGAAGTTTTTCTAACTCTTTAATCTAGCTTATTCTCATTTTGATT
>BQKN01058468.1:8827-22172 GCA_022839385.1 Asparagus kiusianus | reverse complement strand
TCATATTGTTTACCCTTGTGTTAGTTTGTATATCCTTGCACATATCTATTGTATATCTCTTTGTTAGGATATATTATCTTGTGCTAGTTTATATATCCTTGCATATATATTTCATCATATAGGATATATCACCTTGTGTATATTGCATATTCTTGCAAGATGATATACAATTACTTATGAGCAAGAATATGCAATATACACAAGGTGATATATCCTATATGATGAAATATATATGCAAGGATATATAAACTAGCACAAGATAATATATCCTAACAAAGAGATATACAATAGATATGTGCAAGGATATACAAACTAACACAAGGGTAAACAATATGAACTAGATAGTGGATCATATAAATAATGTGCTAATGACAATGACGATAAGAAATATAAACACAAGTATGAATAAACGCCAAAGCACACTCAAACACAAGATATGATCACGGAGTTCGGACCTTCCGTCCTACGTCTCCGCTCCCCACTCCCGGGGAGAAATCCACTAACACAATCCGGTTTGGAAACCGGAACTTCTTCTACACTCTCGGTTTTCTAGCTAACCGAAAACTCTACAACTCACACTCTTGCAATCACACTCTACACCCACTAAGTGTTGGACCTAGCCGTATCTCCCTCAAGTGCTCGGTTACAACCTCTCGCTAGGCACGTCAACCGACGCCACTCCTCTTGGGACGATCCCCGACTCTCACCACACACTTCTCACCTGGTGTGCAAGTGTATTACAAAATGATCTCACAATAAGCACAATATAAATCAAATGATTGTTCTCTAAACAAGGTGAGAACTCAATTAAGCACAACTCCTAGTCACAAACTCACAACCCCAAATTATACTATGAATGTAAATACAATAAGCTCAATAGGTTGTGTGTGAAAACAAGGAGTAAATCAAATCAAACTAAACTCAAATAAAACTAGCTTTAATAGAAATGATAATCAACAAATAATTATAAATAAAAGCTAGATTGAGTTTAGAAAACTTCTCAATAGATCAAGAGTGGAAGGAGAAGAGTTGGATGCTCAAACACCAATAGATGATCTCCTCAAGCTCTTATGGAAGTGATTCACAAAACCAAAACACTCAAATGCTTAAAAGCTTATAAACACACTTTAAACAAACTTAAACCCTTGATTAAAACTTTCTTAAACTTGTTTTAAAACTCTCTTCATTAGTTTGAAAAGACATCAGAAATGGGGTATATATACCCTCTCACAACTCAGCCAAAAACCTCAGGCAAAAGGACAAAAACAGCCCCAACAAGCTCCTCAGAAAAATAGCCGTTGTGCCCAACGGATCTATTGTCGGTCGACCGAAAATTCCGTCGGTCGACCGATGAGAGCAAAAACACAAAGAAAACATTCTGGACCATCGTCGGTCGACCGGTGCGGTCGACCGATGGAGCTTTCGGTAGACCGGACCGGTCGACCGACAGACTCTCTGTCGCCCAGTGAGAAATGATCAAATGATCGGTCGACCGGTGCGGTCGGCCGAAAACAGATATGACAGAAAATCAGGTTTTAGAGCTGATTTTAAAACACTGTTTAAAAATATCAAATAAATTCCAAAAAATGTAAAACTTTGGGGAATGATTGTAGACATGATAATAAACATGCTACAACGACTGGTTTCGAAAAAGGACTTCCCAAATGAAAAATGTCATCATTTTACAAAATAGTCCAAAACATGAAAATATGATATACTTGAATTTGATGTTTTGACATAAACCAACTGTTGAAACTTTGTGAAATGTTTTTATAGACTTAGTAAAACATGTATAAACTGATATTAAAGTCTATAAACTAATAAAACAGTATTTTCACAAAATTGCATATTCTATGCAATGTTTTTAAAAACACAATAGAGTATGAAACATATGATTATATATATGAATGTAAATTTGTTTCATATCTATATAGCTAAACCAAAACACAATAATAAATATGAAATGTGTAATCTCATATTTATGAACATGAAAACTCAAAACTATGTATGTATATATATACCTATATATATACATGGAAACCAAACATATATGTATATATGAAACTATATATATACATGAAAAACAATATAATGTGTGTGTGTAATATTGAGCTTAAAGTACTAATACACATAATATAAAACCTAAACTAATGTTACCAAAGCTTGATCTTGATCTTCATTGAGCTCAACTTGGTACACGTTGTGGATGAAGCTAAACTTGGATCTTGAACTTGAATGCAATGCTTCAACCCGACATTCCGCCAACCTCCATATTGATGTGATCGTGTAGGCTCAATCCATCCAACCTCCAACTACGTTGTTTGTCTATAATAAATACGAAAACACAAATACTAGACAAACAACATTAGTAGTAAATTGTTTGTTAAACATCATCAAAACAAGAAGGCCAATATATATATATATATATATATATATATATATATATAAAAGACTTAAGACTACATCAAACAGATTTTTCCTTTTTTTTAGTTGCACACTAAAATATGCTTTTAATATAAAACTTAGATGTACATTGTATAAAAATCTTTATACTGATTTCTTTATACAAGTCATGAATGCGAGATGCAAATGCAGATGCTGACTCAGATACTCTGTGATGTGCAGACACGGGGACAAGATCTATAAGTTGTCTAGGTTTGTAACCATACACTACTTCAGCTGGACTGACACCTGTAGCCCTATTAACAGAGTTATTATAAGCAAATTCAGCAGTAGGCAGATGTTAAACCCAATCCCTAAGATTTTCACCAACTAGCTATCTCAATAGGTTTCCTAAGCTCCTATTGACTAATTCAGTCTGACCATCGGTTTGGGGATGAAACACAGTCGAGAATTGAAGCTTAGTTCTCATTTTATGCCAAAGGGTTTTCCAGAAATAACTAGTAAATTTAACATCCCTATCGGATACAATTGTTTTCGGAAGTCTGTGCAGTTTAACAATTTCATTAAAGTATAACTTGGCTACATGAGAAGCATCAAAAGTTTTGGAGCATGGTATGAAGTGGGCCATTTTGGAGAAACGGTCCAGAACAAGGACAGAATCGTGTTTTCTAATTTCCTTTGGTAGTCCTAACACGAAGTCCATGCTGATATCTTGCCAAGGACAATTTGGGACAGGGAGAGGGGTGTACAGGCCAGTGTTCTGCTTACGTTGCTTAGCTAGTTGGCAGGTGTGACATCGACCCACTAGCCTAACAACGTCACGTTTAATACTTGGCCAATAGAAACGACATGCAACTGCTTCAACAGTCTTGGTATTCCCAAAATGTCCTGCAAGGCCTCCAGCATGTAGTTCCCAAATCAAGAATTCTCTCAACGAAGTGTCGGGAATACACAACTTGCGAAAATGAAAAAGATATCCATCCTTCAGGAGAAAGCCATCAATTTCACGGGTCACTCCATCATTCAGCAAAGTATAAACTTCGCTAAAATCAGGGCATGATTCATATTGTTCTTTGACTTTCTCAAAGCCAACTATTTCCGCACTCATGATTGAGAGAAGGTGCATGCGGCTACTGAGTGCGTCGACGACCTTATTCTCTACTCCTGCTTTATGTTTAATTGTGTAGGTGTAGTCCTGGAGGAACTCAACCCAACGACCATGCCTAGCATTCAGCTTCTTTTAGGAGTGAATATATCGAAGGGCCTCGTGGTCAGAATATATAACAAATTCTTTCGGTAGTAGATAATGGCGTCAGTGGAGAAGAGATTGTATTACCGCATAGAATTCTTTATCATAGGTGGAATAACGCTACCTTGTATCATTCAGCTTCTCCCTAAAGTAAGTAACGGGATGTCCTTCTTGAGATAAAACAACACCTATGCCAATACCAGAGGCATCGCACGCAATTTCAAAGACCTTAGAAAAATCGGGCAGGCGCATAACAGGTGCCTGCGACATTCTTTGCTTGATCTCTACAAATGCCTTGGTAGCAGCTTTTGACCACTCGAACTCGCCTTTCTTTAAGCAATCGGTAATAAGAGCCATGATGGTACTGAAACCCTTGATAAACCGGCGATAAAATGTAGCGAGTCCATGAAAGCTTCGAACATCTCTGATGTTCTTGGGTTCAGGCCATTCTTCGATAGCCCTAACTTTCTCAGGATCAGCGGATACTCCTTCAGAAAGGACTACAAATCCTAGAAAAATGACTTGGTGTGTAAGAAAAGTACATTTCTTAGGGTTAGCATAGAGTTGCTCTTTTCTTAACACAGCACAGACTTGACGCAGATGATCTACGTGTTGCTCATGAGAATTGCTGTAGATAAGGATATCGTCAAAGTACACCAAAAATTTTCCCGTGAAAGGGCGGAGTACTTGAGTCATCACT
The DNA here is from genome assembly GCA_022839385.1 of Asparagus kiusianus. Lineage (NCBI taxonomy): Eukaryota > Viridiplantae > Streptophyta > Magnoliopsida > Asparagales > Asparagaceae > Asparagus > Asparagus kiusianus. Next base: position 17,820 of record BQKN01058468.1, on the reverse strand, counting down.
CTCATAAAAGTACTCGGAGCATTAGTCAAGCCGAAGGGCATGACCATCCACTCGTACAATCCGTCTTTCGTCTTGAAAGCGGTCTTCTATTCGTCACCAGGACGGATGCGAATCTGATAGTAGCCACTCTTAAGATCAATCTTAGAAAAGATAGTGACTCCAGACATTAAGTCAAGCATCTCATACAACCGGAGAATGGGGAAACGGTATTTCACCGTGATCTTATTGATTGCACGGCTATCCACACACATACGCCATGTGCCATCCTTCTTGGGCGTCAGTAATGTGGGGACCGCACAAGGACTCATGCTTTCTTTCACAAAGCCTTTATTCAGCAGCTCATCAACTTGCCTCTTCAACTCTGCATGCTCATTGGGGTTCATTCGATAGTGAGGCAAATTGGGAAGGGTTGCTCCCGGGATTAGATCAATTGCGTGTTGGATATCACGCATCGGGGGTAACTGGTCTAGGAGGTCCTCAGGGAAGACGTCAGAGAATTCTTCCAACACAAGAGTGACTTCTGGGGGAGCTGTATTAGCAATATCCTTAGGAGCTTCTCTAGCGACGAGGGCGAAAATGGAAACTCTATTAGCCAGATCACGATCAATCTCTTTGGCTCCAATTAGATTAACGTCTTGGAAAGACTTGTTTGGATCGGGCTTCTTGTCATTACCTTTCGGTTGAACCGGAAGGATCTTGACCTTCTTCCCGTCATGCTCGAACAATAGCATATTGGATCGCCCGAAGATATGAACGTCGTTATCAAATAGCTAGGGTCTTCCAAGAATAATTTGACCCACATCCATTTTCAGAACATCGCACCAAACTTTATCCTTATAAATGGAAAATTGAAGAGGAACTAAACATCTCTCTTGGACATTGAGTACGGTGTCGTTAATCCATGATACTTTGTATGGATTAGGATAGGGTACAACTTTAAGACCAAGCTTAGCGATCACAGCTGAGGAGACCGCGTTAATGCAACTTCCACTGTCCACGATCACTTTATAATTTTTATCACCAATCTTTGTGAACGTATGAAAAATGAAAGTACGTCTCCAATCATCAACAGCCTTGGGTCGGGAGATAACGCATCTGACAACTGATACGGTAGGAGTTTCAATTTGCCTAAGACAACCTAAGACAGTATCATCTGCATCATCCTCGAAATCATCGGTATCATCATCAACTTGATGGATAAACTCGTCGCTATCAAGTTCAGGTTCAAATTCGTATTGTCCATCGATGATAGAAACCTTGTGACGGGTCGGACAGTTCGCATCAATATGTCCGTACCCTTGGCATTTGTAGCACTTGGCATGAGGGCCGATCTTGGAGAAATCTCTCTCCGGCTCCTTGTCTTTGGGGTCGACTTTAGGCTGAGAAGAACTAGGGTTAGATCGACTCGGAGGCTGACTAGAGGTAGTGGCACGGGAAGACTGGGAGGAATAAGTTCTAAAATCCTAACTCCTATGAGATTTGGCTTTATCTAAATCTTGAACTAATGCGTAAGCTCTCTCAAGGGTGTTTACTCCTCTAGCAAAGAGTTCAGCTTGAAGGTCGTTTCTCAATCCAGCTCTAAACTTTGATAAGACCTTCATTGGTGCCTCTTGCTCAATGGTGTTGCATCGAGTAAACAATTCGTCGAATTGCGCAACATATTCTTTCGCAGACTTGGTTCCTTGAGTGAGACGATGCCACTTGTCTAACAATCTATGATAAAACGATGACGAGAGGTACTTTCGTTTTAGTTCATCTGCCATTTCTCGCCAAGTTGTAATTGGTAACTCACCTCTAATATGCCTTAGCGTTTCGAGGTTGGACCAATATTGACAGGCGGGTCTGGTGAGTTTCATAGCAACGAATTTGACCTTTCGGGGTTCCGTCAGAACGTACCAATCAAAGTAGCGATCCATGTTCTTCAGCCAGTCCAAGAAAGTTGTGGGTCGAGATTGCCGTCAAAGGTTGGTGCGCTGACCTTAATGCTCCTCAAATATTGCGCGTCCGGGTCAGGTACAGGTTGATGTGGGGGTCGATAAGCGAAGTGCCCATAACCTTGGCCTTGTGGTGGCGGGGCGATGGGCCCAAAGCCTTGATCGTTCGGCGGATGAGTTGCAACATGTGCTTCTTCGAGCCTCGCTAATCTCTCGTTATTGTCATTCAGGATCACGCGGGTAGCTTGGCTCTCCTGGACTAAATTACCTATTTGTCATGCTAACTCAGCGATTTGCTTAAGGAGTTCAGGATCTGTGTTTCCTGACATACTGGACTCACTAGTTGACTCACTTAACTCTCCCAATAGATAGGGTAAACTTGTGCGAGTGGGCATGCACTACAACTAAAGAGATGAAATGTGTGTACTAACAGCTAATGAGATTTTTTTTAAATAAAGACTCAATCTAAAAAAATTCCTAACCTAGAACCATGCTCTGATACCAAAAATGATGTGAAACAATGTGAAAGCAGGTGCAAGATCAGCGATAACAATGTTTCACCAAATCAGCGATCAATCTAAGTAGGAAGTTCAATTCAGTTTAAAATGAAGCGAACGATGGTTTTTAAGAAAAAGTAGCAATGTACTAAGTTTGAACCTTTGTAAAATTATTCAGATAATTAATGTAATGATTCGTTCTCTTAATACAGTTCAATTTATAATATTTAGATCAGTATAAATACTTTGCAACAGAATCACTCGCTCACTATTCAAACTGAATACAACATAATCGTAATTGATACTAAGATTGATAATAACATGCACGCAATTGTAATTCCGAAAATACTTGGGCGTAAGAAAATTAAACCTTCGTCGAGTTGGACTGGGTCGACGGGAGGATCCTCTGGAGGCGGTGTAATAACTCTAAATCTGAGTGGCGAGAGTTCTCCTCCGAGAGCTACGTAATTTGGATGAAGTAGCGTGTCTGGATGGAAACGTCGGTGCCACGAACTAATTCCCAAACGACTCTCCACACTATCTACAATGTGATGAGTCACGCGTTCGACGTATTCAAAACACTATTGAACGTCTGGTAGTCGAACCACAGGGAAAGCTGCAAATCAACAATACCAGTCTTTGGGTCAAGCACAAGATCGTTGTCTTCAGCGTCAGGATCAGTCATACACCAACGGACTAAGGAATCAAAATTCGAAATAATGCAGATTGGGTCTGGATCAGGGTCTGGTCCAACTAAACCGGTCGAGTCTGAACCAAAATAAACCACCCAATGAAATAAAGTGGTCTGAACAAGTAGACCAGATCCAAATATAAAGGGTCGGGTCTGTTTAAAATAAACCCAATTCAGATCTGAAAATTGTGTCTTCGATCTGGAACAGGGCAGAGAGGAGCGAAGCAGGCGGCGGGCCTATTCGACGACAAGGGCGAACGAAGGACGCGATGAAGCCGAGAACGACGACGAGAAGGCTCGAGTGGACAACGGATCTGTTCGACGACGAGGGCGAGCGACTAAGGTTTCAGGGAGGGGCTGGCGGTTTAAGGCTGAGGACGGCAGAGAAGTACACAGAGGTGGAACTGGGCGTCGGAGGCTGAGGAAAGGGCGGACAGGGAGGCGGGATGAGCGTCGCCTGTTTGGGATGGGGTTCGGCTGATGTTCGTCGTAGAGGAGAGCGGGGAAGGGGTCTTCGAAGGTGGGGAGGTAGGATCATTGGAGAAGAAGGGGGCAGTAGTGGCAGCTAGGGTTTCACACACTTGACAGCGAGATTTCACACCGTCAACAAGTCAGGTAAACAATTTAATTTCAATTCTCAATATCATTAATTCTGATTACAACAAGGTTTATATAGAGAATATTACAGATTTTGAAATCTCAATCAAATCTCTTTCAACCTCATCCAATAACAAACTAAATAACTAACAACAATTCAAATCTGAAATCAACTACTAACTGAAAAATAACTAAAAAAAATCTAAATATCAGAACCATATCCCTGCGATCTGATGCACGGCTGAAATACGACGTCTCCTACGCTGATAAACACGGCGAAAGTCCCGTGCACGTGCATGGATGTCCTCATCACACGCCCTCATTGCGCCTCATGCGCCCTGTGATGCGGGGCAGTGACAAAAACAGCCTGCATCTGAGATAGTAGCGCCTATTTGCGCCTCAAAGTGTCCTGTGAGAGGGATCTTTCGCATAGGGCACATGTAAGGCAGAGCCTCATATATTTTTGTTCTTTAACATTTCAATCGAGACTTTATACCCAATAACTCATTTCGAAAAAAAAGAAACCCATTAGGACATTCTAGTAGCCAGATTGAGGATCTTAACTCATCCTCATTTTTAATTTGATTTTTATTCGATATTAGTCTTGATTTGACTTTTGATTTTGCAAATTATGAACTTTACTACTATGTTAAATGTGTTAGCTTTATGAATTGATATCTTATTTTGCAAATTGGTACTAGATATATTTATCATAACATATTTTTATGTGAAAATTCATAAACACGTTTTTTCATGTTTGATTATGTATCTTGAAAAATTATGTGCAATGTAAACCTAGCTTTACTCGGGCGCGCGCATCGCATCGCACTTTGCACATGTGCGCGTAAAGGAACTTTGCACCCCTCATTGCACATCGCCCATTGATAACACTGAAGAAACCTAACACAATTGCCACCTGTCCTTAGGATCTGCAGCAGCCAGCTTCTTCAATGTTTTTAGCTCATCTTTGCATGCCTTATACCTTTACCATAATGTATCCAAAACCAAAGAAGAAACAAGAAAAACATAAATAAAAAAACTACTGAATAAGAATGCATTTAGTCAATGCTTTACTCACATAGTCTCACTGCTGCGAATGATTTTTAAGCAACCTCTTTTGGCTCACCCTTTCCAGTCTCATCTTACAGCAGTAACCCTCTGCGTCATCCGAGTTGTCATAAAGACCACTTCTCTCAATTTGTAAATCATCCCTTTGTCCTGCATACAATATGTGTAATGAGAACCACAAGATGAAAGCTTTGGACATATTGGCTGATACAAGTGACTGAAGTATTCACCAATGTGACTTCCACAGCATCATATACAACATTGCAAGTAAACAAAATAAAAAAGCACCAGGAATTTTATGCACCAAATATTTAGATGGAGGAAAGTCAGTACTTCTATTTGACACTTGTAATGCAATTTAGTTGATAACATTAATATCTTGGCTGGCCTCATGAATCAACAATTGCCAGTTACGTAAAACGGTTCTTAACAGGTTAACATCAGTCAGTGACAGCTTCCAGCATCCCTGCAAAGAACACTGCAGATGACCCTACCTGAATATACTAGGTCATAGATAGTAATTGATGAAAACGATTCACATATTTATGCATGTCGCATGGAGTTTTTGTTGAATAAAGTAACAATTTCTCAATTTTGTACAAGGATTACTTAATACTTACTAGTATGGAGTAGGAGTTCTGCATGGTTCAAGTAAATTCAAACATTCGTGAAACCAATCCAAGATAGCCTTTTAACCGCCAGAGAAAGAGTTTGTCATACTATTAGCTGAGTTTATGGAAAAAGTAGGTGTTGCTCCAGGAGAAAAAGTAACAAAAAGTAGGCGTTGCTCCTATTACGAGGCAATATTTACATGTGTACAGAAAAAACTTAAATAAAAAGGGTATCCACTACAGCAATTGTTTAATGGTTCAAGAGATTTGAGATTTGAAGTTCCAGGAAAGCGGTACAAACAGTGTTCAAATTCAACCCTAGTTGAATGAGTCTTCTGTAATATCAGCTTATGTGATGAAAGGCATAGGAGTTTCTGCTTTACGGAACATTACATTCAACATCAATGGTAATAAAACACAAGTCTATCTGATGATTCTGCAGAATTAAACAGAGGAACGGCAGTGCCAGGGATGCCTTGTACACTTGCAAAATGATCCTGCTAGCATTTGAGACATTACACAAAGCAAACAACTATTTATATCAGAAAATTTATTTATTTGAAAGTTATTACTTTTAAACTAAACAGGCAAAAGATATGATAATGATCCATGTCTTGAAAGACAAATTGTTCACGAGCAGAACAGTATGACTATTTGAATTAGCTAAAATTTTTGGGACTTCATAGGATATATAGAACATAAATCATCAAGCTTTTTTTACACACACTTGAGGATAATTTAGCAAAGGTTCCGATGATAGCTTGGTACATTGTATACAAGAGAGTTTATTTAGTTCATTAGCAGTTGGTTAGTTTACACTGTTAAACCCCAACTTCAGAAAATACAGCAAGCTTGTTGACGTAGCTTTACCAAAGCAGTATTACTTGCAGCAATCAGAGTAGTCTTATTTGCAGCAATCTGGAGTCTTCGATTTCACTGGTGCAAGTCTAAGTTTTGCTTCAAAATCCATACCAGTCCTTCTAAGGTATTAGCTTCAATAGTATCAGGGTTTCAGAAGCATGGTTAAGCAATACCTCTGTATTGGACCCTTTGAAAGCTATACAGCCGTGGTAGTGATTTTAATAATGGATAGATTATGTTCTAATCGGACTCAAGTGATCCTTTATCAAAAGGATAGATCTTGTTATCAAATGAAGGAACAACAGGAACTAGTCCACTGGAAATATTTAGTTAAGAAATAGTAGTACAGAATTATGAGCTCAACAGATGAGAAAGGTAAATAATCTACGATCACTACCAAATTAATGAGTTATAACAAACTTATAATTCTTGAATTGTGATAATGATAACATTTTTTATTTTTGTTAACATGGAAGAAACATTTCTCCGCTTAGCCATATCCCCTTCAAGGGTTTATTGCAGGAACAATGGGAATCAGTTCAGTTTAGAAATGTTTTTATTCCAAATTTTGGGGGCTTGCTACATGAATCCTACTCTTTCATTCATATCTTACTAGTACATCTACTGGCTCTGTTGTACATGACCAAATCAATCTCAATTGATTCTCTCTCACTTTATCCTCGATAGGAGCATCTCTAGTCTTCTACAAATGCACTCATTTCTTATCCCATCTTTTAGTGTACACCTATAAGACAAAGAAATTAGAGATGTGTTATGTTAATAAAATCATCCAACTAATTTTTCTCCTTCCACCAATTTACTGAATCCCAGATATCAACGATGGTATAGAGAAATGTAAATCATACTTCAAGTCACCTAAATTTATAGCAACACGTAAAGAGAAGCAAGATTACAGAAAACTGTTGGATGAGTTCCTTACAGAAAAAGGCAAGTTTCAGAACCATAACAGCAAAGATACAAGTTTTTTTTTTTTTTAAATCGCCTTAATTCCAAAGGGTAAGAATTGAGCGTAAAAATTATATAAAAATGAAAAATGAGCATAAAGATGGAGAAAAATACTGATTCCTCAATGATCACGCCTTCTTTAACAATCTCTCCTTCCTCCAATTCCCCATCCTCAACCATTCGATTGTCAGCGGGAGCTCCAAGAATATTCTCCCCATCCTCGTCGCCCTCGTGGAGATGGTGATGGTGCTCCGGCCGCTTCGATTATCCCTCCCCCGTCACTGCATCCGACGACGGCGATTGGAGCTTCTTGCTAGGAGAGGGAAGGGGCTCATGCTCTTCGATTTCCATGAGGAAGTAGGGCTAGGGTTTGAGGGGAGGGAGGTAGAGTTAGGGTTTTTATTGGAGGATAGCTCGGCTGGTTACCGTCGCTTCTCGGTCTGGTTACTTAAGGCCTGTTTGCAAGGGCGAGATGCATCGGGGGATTAACGACACGGGTTAAGGAGTTAATAAAATACGTTTCTACGATTCTCTCCGCCTGTCTATTGTTTTATGAACAGTTTCTAATCTAATATTGTCTTTACTGTTTATTGAAGAAGGATCCAATAAATTTGATTAAGGGAGGGCAATCAAGTAATGATCTTTTTTAGCTAATTTATTTACAACTTTAGTATAAGTTATTGTAGGGATAATAGTGAAGGATGGTAAGTTCCAAGTCCCCTGAGATCCAGATTTTGAGATGCTAGAAACTTTGAGGGGGGTAGTAGGCGGCCAAAATCTACGGACCGTTTGACAAAGATGAGTTACACAGAACCAAAAGACAAGGAGAAGCTAAAGAGCTAAGGGGCTGTTTGTTTTGATTTTTTTGAAGAGGAAAACTGACAAAAACTAACAGTTTTTGTCAGTTTTAACAGCTTTCACACCACTTTCCTCTTCAAAAAAATCAAAACAAACGGGCCCTAAATATCTGTCAATTCCCTCTCCTTACCCCTAGAACTAATATTATCTAAGACACCTTTCGATTCAGACACGGGCTTCCTCTCGTGGATTCTAACTTTTAGACTTCTTTTGACCCAGACTCGGACCGTTGATGGGGTCGGCTTGGTTGATCAAACTATGTCTATATTCAGATTAGCTCTATTGGTCATATGATCCGGACCATACGACTGACATGTGGCCGACTCTACATCACCCGGTGAGACACAATTTAGTGTACACTGGCAATAAGTATGGAGATAAGTATGAGCCAATTATAAGCGTCGTACAGAAGACAAGACACTACTGACATGATTTCACCTCTCCCTGTAGACAATTAAAATATATTTTACCCAGGCTAATGTTCAGTTTAGATTCAAGAAGTGAACGCCTATGAGCTAAACACTTCAAATGGACCCAAATTCAAGCCCACAATAGGCTATAGCGAAGCTTGCTCAAACAAGCAGGTGAACGTCGCCTTATAGCCCACTTCGTCTCAATCCAAACAAGTTGAAAATTTGTCACGAGTCGAGTCATGCGAATTCTGCCATTTAATATTAGCGAACTTCGTCCGTAGCTATACATGTAGGCTACGTCACCCACGATACGAAAGTGATGGCCCACCCACATCCAAGTGAGCCTCGCCCGAATAGTTTTAGCGAGCTTCGCCAACTAATTAATCAGCAAAATTTGCCAATTTAACGTTTGAGTGTTATTTTCAAGAGATAACCATCCTCCCATAATCTCCTAGAATTAATGGCCACTTACCCCACTCACGAAGAAACCATTAACT
>BQKN01058467.1:0-12636 GCA_022839385.1 Asparagus kiusianus | reverse complement strand
GAGTTTAAGCAAGACTCGTGCCTTTGCCATGGTACATGCCTTGATAAAACAAGATATGTATTTTTAAGTATCAATCCCCTCAAAGGAGGACGTCAACTCTTCCCGGATGACTCTCAAAGGAGACAAACGAGAATATGAATGCAAAATCATAATTTTAGATGAAGAAAAGCACGAGAATGTTACCTCCAAATGGTGAAGCGATAGTCTCAACCTCCTCTGATGTTTGGGCCACTGATTTGCATTTAGGAACGCGGGATCTCTTAGGAGACATGGGGAAAATGGCCTAAAAACGAAAAATTAGGGTTCTTGAGATGAGATCTCAAACAAAAAAGGTAAAATGAACCCAATATAAGTGCTATAGGTTTGGTTTTACCACAGATCAAAGGGAACCGAGCTCAAAGGGTGAGAGGATCGCAGGAGATGCTCGAATCTGAGGAAATCGCTAGAAAACCCTAACTTCCCCTCGAACAAAATCAACAAGTTTTGAAGAGATGGGGAGGAGAAGAGCTAAAGGGTGCTTTTTGTGACGCCCCTGGGTTCACACAAGGCTGCAGTCCGAGGTAAAACCAAGAATGTCAAACCTGCCATGCACCACACCGTGCAATAACATGTTTCACCATCACAATTACTATCTCTCTAGAGGAATCAACAATAGGTGTAGGTACAAAGCAAGTAAAAGGTTTTACAACGAGTACTTGATGAAATGATGGAACATCAAATTAACACATCTCCTCAACCAAGTAAACTGGAATACATAGACAAAGTCTGAAATGAATAACAAAAATCGGGAGATCTCAACATGTCTCAAAGTACATAATATCTGATACAGGAAACAAGGCACACTGCCTTTACAACTCTAGAACATAAACCTCTTAAGTCTAAAAATGTCTCAAGTGGAGTACAAAATAAAATATAACTAAAAAGACAGCTGAAGCTATAGTACATCGCCATCAACCTGCGACTCTCCGGGCTTCTGACTCGTTACCTGAAAGGGGAGGGACAACGAGCGTCAAAGCGCTAGCGAGCAACATCACAACCAACCCCCAGGGAAAGGGCTCGTTGTATACAGAAAATACAGTTATTACATAATAGTATAAAATCATTATTCTAATAGCAAATGGGTTTTGGTACTTAGGAAATTACAACACGAGCATAGGTACATCGAGCGAAATAATCCAAACAAGGAAACCCTCATGTATATACCTTGTATCTCAAATTGTAAATCCCTAAATACTAAACCCGAGATCTAATACAAGAAACAATAAAGGAAACGAATACAAACCCATCTTTACCGATAAGTGAAAACATGACAAGGCTACCGCAAGTGTCACGTCAAACTCACATGAGTGTTATGTCCGAAGACGATTAAGTGTTCAAAACATAGACTGAATATAACTGTTGTCCAACGCATGGTCCGGATGTGACCGTTGTCCAACGCTTGGTCCGGGTGTGACCGTTGTCCAAAGCTTGGACCGGGTGTGACCGTTGTCCAACGCTTGGACCGGGTGGCAAGGCATATCCATCACGAGGATTAAAACAGCAATGTATGTCCAACACGAGGACTAAGCAAAACGAATGTCCAACACTAGGACTAAGTAGCTTATAGTCCAACACGAGGACTTTACATGAACCATGAAGTCATCATTAGTAATGGGGTGTCCATTTAACTCTTGTACGTGCTTTGCCATACATATCTAAACTCGTATCATATCAAGTCATCTTACATATATATATATCATATGTGTTCAAACTATGTATTCGTATACAGCAAGTGATTAAACAGAAAACAAAAGGGAACAGGACAAACTCAGATGAGTCGACTCATGCTCATTTATGAGTCGACTCAGCAGAAGGAAAAAGACAACGGGGAACGACTTCGTGAGTCGACTCATGCTTAGTTATAAGTCGACTCATGACTTGTGGGTCGACTCGTATACTGACGAGTCGACTCAACAGAAGCAAAAAGGAAACACCACAGCACTTCGTGAGTCGACTCATGACAGTCATGAGTCGACTCAACCTGATGAGTCGACTCATGATGAGTCGTGAGTCGACTCACGGGCTGAAATCTGCATATAACATAAGTTGAATTCGTTCGTCTCGATCCATACTTCCATTATACTGATCTATAACTCCCTAACTATCATTGTTAAACCATGAGGCAGTGAAAAGTTCATACATAGCATGAGAAACGAATATTTGCATGTTAAATCTAACATTTAACCCCTAAACATGAAAGAGGGCATTTAAACAAAATAAAAACTCATATTTTTATTCCTTAAAAATATTTCCAGATCTGGGTTTTCTTCAAAAACGTTATTGGGATGATTTAAAATCTGAAATACATGATTTCTAGCATTCACCCTAACAAGAACATTGTTTTATACTTGAAAATAAGTCTTGGGCTCAATAAAACTCATGAAAAACTATTATAAACTAATAAAAACATGGGAGAGAGGTTTGGCGAGATGTTACTCGCCTTAGATGTGGTGGAAGACTATCCTCTTTGCTGAAATCCAAAAGGAATGCTGAAATCCCCCTTGAAACGCCCCCAAGATCACCAAGAATACCTAGGGTTTGAGAGAGAGGAAGAGGGGCTAGGGTTTCTTGGGAGTTCAGATGAGAAATGAGAGTTTTCGGGTAAGGGAAGTATATATAAGTCAATGAAAACCCGACCCGAAACCCAACAAACCCAACCCGAAAACACCCAAAAAATCGTCGATAAGTCGACTCATGATATGTCATGAGTCGACTCATGACTCATGGGTCGACTCATAAATTATGAGTCGACTCAGCAGAAAGAAAATGGGAACAGGACTCGATATCATGAGTCGACTTATGACAGGCGCAAGTCGACTCAACCTGATCAGTCGACTCATGACATGTTATGAGTCGACTCATGAACAAAAATCTGCATACTTCGATTTCTTTTGCACACGATTTGCAAACTTGCAACTCATCCTCATACCTGAGGCATATACACATGCTCATAAGCTCAAAAATCATTTCCATGCATGACCATGCAATAAAGATATTTATTATTTATTTAAATATCATTATTCACTCAAATTCATACTTATAAGTTGTCAAAAACAACGGGGTCTTACACTTTTATAGGGTATTTGTGAGAGTTTCGAATTCAGAATAGCGGGAAAAAATGGCCCAAAGAAGCCCGATAGCTGACTTTAAACCCGACTAGACGGCTCGGTGCGCGGCAGTCTACGCTGACGCGCATAAGCGCGGTAGTCTGTGCTGACGTGCAAAGGAGTGACAGTGGACACTGTCACGTGCATAAAATGGGCCGCCGGATATTGGCATATGAGCATTCTCCTTTGTATTTAGAACACGTTCTCGAAAACTCTTATGAATATATGAGTATAAACTGCATCTCCTTGAACCTCCCAACGGGTATAGGAGGTTAAACTGATTCCCGAATACTCTGATAAGGTATATGAGTATAAACTACTCCCCCATGCTCCAACACCTTGAGAGCTTAAATTGTGTAGACTCCAGTCAATGTATGAGTATAAACTATGTTTTCATAAAGGTTGATGCGTCAATGATCAATTCGACATTCAGTTCAGCAACAAGAGCTAAATTCACAAGTCCAACACCAGCTTTAATTCAAGATTTCAACAACGGTCAAGCTATAAACGCAACACTGTAAGAACTTTTAGCTATTCTACAAATCACCGAGTAGACTAAAAGATAAAGAAATCAAGAAGTTGAAGCCCCTCACACAATTTCCTCAATTAAATACTGAAGAGATTGAAAATAAGGCCTATCTTATCCAAAGTATCCCAGTCTCCTCTATAAAACAATGCGTCTGAGATACTTTGGAAGGGGTATCTGTAGGCGTCTAAAAATGCCTATAAATATGAATGTTACTATCTAAGTCAGAGGAGATCATCGAAAGAAGTAAAGGAATAGGTGAAACAACATAGAAGAACAATGTGCATACCCGTGACAAGGTACACTAACGCGCGTTAACACAGTAACGAACACTGACGCGCATAGGCGCGGCAGTGGATGGTGAAGCGCATATGCGCGGCAGTGAATGGTGACGCGCAAATAGCAGGGCAGTTTCCTATGGATTTGATGATAGTTTATAGCATCTTTGTGTGGTCCACATGGCGTTGTAACTGAAGAAGAACGTGTATTAATGGAAAAGGATAGTTACACCCTAAAAATGCCCATTACCCACGAAAACCGTCCACAAAATGCAAATGAAAGCGGTTATAAGCCGGGCTGGAGCTCTCCTTTAGCCGCGGCAGCGACGGCTGCCGCGCCCAAAGAAGACGTGGCTGGTTAGTTATTTTACCCCCATTTCAATAGTTATGCATCTATATCCCTATAAATACCTCCCTATACACGGAGAGAGGAGAAAAGAGCAGAGAGACTTGAGCTTTGGTGAATTTTAGCAAGTGAGAGAGAGTCTTCATTCTTCACAAACACCCTTAAGAAGCTTTTGGCGATTCCTTGAGATCTAAGCTCTGACTTGATCTTTGGAAGAGTGAACATCTTACGTCGATAAGATATTCGCTTAAGATTCTTACTTCGATAAACGAAGAAGAACATCCAAAAGCCTTTACGGTTCAATTAGAATCGGTGAATCGGTGGTTCACGGGCTAAAGCACCCCCAGCACAGGCAAAGACCCAACAAAAGCGGGAGTTGATAAACAATTTCTGTGTTATTTTCTAGGGAGTTGTAATTTTCTTATTTTTGTTGTGTAATTCATTGTAAGCGACTGAAGTTTTAATGAATTCCATAATGAAAGTAACTTTCGACAAAAACAATCTTTACCAAATCTTGTCCCTGTCATGATGATTTTCTCTTCATTCATATCTATGAGTGACGAGACTTGTAGAGAGTCTTCTCCCATGATCGCAGATATAACATTATAAGATTTCATCTTATTTTTACCCTTTGATTTTGACTTCAGAAGAGCCAAATGCTTGTCTTGAAGGAGATCAGGATGAACCCACATCATTTTTTCTTTTCATCGTAGTGAGAGAGATCAAGCCTTGGATTTGTTGATTTTGTTGGTCATGATTAACCACTTCCATTCTCATAGAAGGAATAGAGATGACTCCATCTTGAGCCTGGATCTGGCATAGACCCAAACTGGAGAGTCACCACATTAACAGTGCCTTTCTTTTGCTCAAGTCTAAGCTTGAGGATTCCTGAGTTGATGATGTTAGACCCTAGAGGGGGGTGATTAGGGTCTTATGCTAATCTATACCGATTTAAAAGCCAATTTAAACTAATTAACAAGTTATCCTAGCAAGTATGAAATACAACAAGATATGTGAGCTAGGATAAGCAATATGAACAATGAGATATATCCTATATGATAAAACTATATGCAAGGATATATAAACAAATAACATAATGGTGATATAAACAAACTACAAATATGGTAGGGCAAAATATACAAAGAGTAATACACAATTGGCGATATAAAATAAATACAAAAGCAAATGCGCCAATGACAAACTCAAACACACTCAAATGATCACGGAGTTCGGCCTTCCGTCCTACGTCTCCGCTCCTCACTCCTGGGGAGAAATCCACTATTACAACCTGGTTTGGAAGCCGGAACTTCTACACACTCGGTTTACAAGTTCACCGAAAACCCTCACACACAATCACTATGCAATCACACTCTACACTCTCTTAAGCGTTGGACCTAGACGCGTCTCCCTCAAGTGCTTGGATACCACCTCTCACTAGGTTGGTCAACCGATGCCACTCCTCTTGGGACGATCCCCGACTCTCACTACACACTTCTCTCGGTGTACAAGTGTATTACAAAGTGTATCCTCATAATTAGGCTCAATAAAATAAATGTTTGTTCTCTATTATGGACGAGAACACAATGAAAGCTCACACTCAATTATTATAACTCTCACCAACCCAAATATATTATGTATGAAAATACAATAAGCTCAAGTTGGTGTGTGTAAACAATGAGTGAAATCAAATCAACTAAACTCAATTAAAATCTAGCATATAGAAATTATGAGCAAAATAATAAATAGCTAGAAATAGAGCTTAGAAATTCTTCTCTGAAAATTAAGATGGAGAGATGAATTAAAATGAAGCCCAAGAAATGTAGATGATCTCCCCCACTTGTGAAAACTTCTTCACAAACAAAAACTCTTTTAAACAAACACTAAACAAACTTTAAAACCAAACTAAACTTGTTAAAAACTTTCTTGGATTGATAAGAATTGAGGTATAAGGGGTATTTATATGAAACCCCAAAGCCAAGTGAAAGCAAAGAAAATACCAAAAAACCATCTCAACAACGGCTCTGGAAACTAGCCGTTGGAGCAGATTTGACAGTGCGGCGGTCGACCGCGACGGTCGACCGCGTAGGTCATCAAAGCAGAGAAAAGTTTCAGAGAGTTTGACGGTCGACCGTGGCGGTCGACTGTGAGAATTTTCAGCTTGACGGTCGACCGTGGTGGTCGACCGCGAATGTTTCTGCTGCCTCCTGAGGGAAAAACAAAGGCGCGGTCGACCGTGGCGGTCAACCGTAAACTGACATATGAGAAAACAAGTTTTGAAAGTGTTTATCTAATTTTGAAACCTTATTTAAAAATATCAAATAAATTCAGAAAAAGTAAAACTTTGGGAAATGATTGTAGTCATGATAATACACATGTTACAAAAACTGGTTTTCAAAAATGACTTCCCAAATGTAAAATATCATCATTTTGCAAAATAGTCCAAAACATGAAAATATAAACATATGAATTTTTACATTTTGGATAAACCATATTTTGAAACTTTACAAAATGATTTTGTAGACTTGAAAAAAGATGTAAACTATTGTTATAAAGTCTATAAACAATGAATATAGTATTTTATCAAAATACACATATAATGCACTAAAACATGATTTCATTGAACTAAATAAAATTGATATTGATGAAATCATATATATGCATATAAGTATGAAACAAAAATATGTTTTCTAATTATATTAAATTGTTTCATATTAAAACTTGAAAACTATCAAACCAAAACATATATGTATATATATAACTATATATATACAAAATCAAAACATGTATGTGTGTATATGATTGAGCTTAAGGTACTAACACACATAATATAAAACCTAAACTAAATATACCCAAGCTTGATTGATCTTCGATGTAGCTCAACTTGGTACACTTACGGATGAAGCTAGAACTTGGATCTTCAATTTGAATTGCATAGGCTTTACTCCACGATTCCGCCAACCTCCATTGGATATGATCGTTGAAGCTATATTCCATCCATCCTCCAACATATTATTTACCTAGAATAAATATAAAACACAAACACTAGACAAACAATATTAGATGTAAATTGTTTGTTAAATCATCATAAAAACAAGAAGGCCAATAATCTCCCTATTTTGATGATGACAAACAATTTACAAAAAGAATATATGCATGAAATGAAATGAATATACAATATTGTAATTATCATGCATATAAACAAAAAGAATATACTCACAATATTTCTCCCTCTTTGACAACATCAAAAAGGGGACAAAAGGATGAAGAGAGCGAAAGTTCCCCCTATCAATATGCATGGATGAGTATAAAAAACAAGTATAGGGAATAGCTCCCCCTATCAAAATGCCATATAGAAAATATGAAATGAAGTGCTAAGGCAATCATATGTGAGCAAGCATAGATGAATATGCGAAATATCACTCACATACTACAAGAGAATGAGAACAAATATAAATATATTTAATATGAAAAATAGTGTCTCATATCAAAGAACATAAAAACAATGTATAAGAGTAGATTTATGAAATCAAAAGAAGAGGAACATGAGAATCATGCAAAATGTTTTCAAATGAAAACAAATCAACCAAATGAAATCATAAATCAAATTTTTAAATCACGAAACCAAAACATCATTGATTAAAAAAAATCAAGAGAGGCAATTATGTCTAGCTCTTAAGCTAATATCTACTCATATAAGCATAATCCTCTCATCAAAACAAAACCAATAATTATAAAAACAAAAAAAATGTTTTCATATTCAAAATTTTAATTATAATTTTCAAAACAAAAAAACATTAAAATTCTTGGTTAAAAAATCAAATTTATTTTGGTACCCAAGTATTCTTGGTACCAAAAGGTTTCGGGACATGACCCCTATCATTTAAGCTCAAAGCCCTAGGATTATGAACCCGTTTGGGCACATGTGGTGCACTAACAAGGTCAAATCAATATTTACTCAAATGACCCTTCCGATCGTAATTTGTGCAATGAAAGAGATCCATTTGTTTTTTTGGACCATTAGCTCGTGCACGGGAACCATTTGCAAATAAAGATTGTCTTTTAAATTCTTTTTGCAAATGAGAAACATTATCAAACAAAGACGGTTTCTTTGGAGCATTTTGCAAAATAGGAATTTTTTGCACATCAAAACAAAATTTAGCAAGATGGTCAAACCTACCACAAACATTACATTTAAAAACATGTGGTCTACTAGAACCATTTGGCAAATGAGATTTCTTTTTCAAATCAAAAGAATATTCGGCCAAATGACCAAAACGACCACAATAATCACATTTATACACAGGAGCATGCTTATAATGAGTAATATGTGCATGTGTGTGTACATGTGATGATGACGAAACTTGATGAGATGCACAATTATGATCATTTATTGTAGGTTTTTGTGCATCATAGCAAAATTTAGCAATGTGGCCTTTACGACCGCAAATTGAGCATTTATAAATTTTGCTATAAATATGTGCATAGTGAGTGTTGGATTTGAAAGATTTAACACAAGACTTTGCACATAAGTCCATAAGTTTCTTATAATTAACAATGCATGTTTTAAGAGTTGAATCTAAACATGATATGTGATGTTTAATGTTATTCAACTCATCATTAGGCATAGAAGCATTGACAATAGAAGTAGAACATATATAATCATTTATAAACGAAGCAGTATCATTTTTTATGTTTTCTACTTCTAACATGGCATCAATCTTAGCATGAAATAGACTAGCAATTGATGAGATCAAATTTTTATTTTCCAAATTTAATAAGTCATTGCTTTCTTTAAGCATAGTATTTTCATTTTCAATGACATCAAATTTGGACACTAGCTTCTCATGTTCGGATTTTAAATTATCATGTTTGCATTGTAAATCAATGAAATCTTTATGCAATTTGTTAAAGGCATGTAATAATTTATCACTAGCACAAGTAAGTTCATAACTAGATAAATCATTATCGGGTTCGAACTCGCAAACCTCACTAGGGCTATCGCCTAGTGGCCGTGTGCATGATGCTCCATATGAACTTGAAGCGGGATCCTCCAAAGATTGTTGTATCGCCTCCAAGTCCCCTTGATGTGCTTTAATTAATTTCCACAATGTGTAAGCACTACCAACATGAACAAACTTGTTAGACATAGATGAGTTAAAAACATTTAGCAAATATTCTAAAAAAATATTTTTCATTGTAAATATTCGATGATCATTTTTATTCCACTTGGATTTCTTCGAAGTGGGCACAATATAAGCATCATCTATAATTTCTCATAAATCAAAGTGTTTAGATTGAACAAAAAGTTTAAATCTAACACACCATTGGGCATAGGGGAAATTATCTAATCTAGGAGCAATATTAATGGCATAACCTAAACCATGCATATCCATAATGTATATATGTGCAAGCAAGATAACAATAAAATCATAAAACTAGATTAGCACAAAAAAGATAACTTGGATCTTTAACTTAAGGCGATTAGATCTTAAATCAAACAGCACCAAACTCTGATACCAATTGTTAGACCCTAGAGGGGGATGATTAGGGTCTTATGCTAATCTAATCCGATTTAAATGCTAATTAAAACTAATTAACAAGTTATCATAGCAAGTATGAAATATAACAAGATATGTGAGCTAGGATAAGCAATATGAACAATGAAATATATCCTATATGATAAAACTATATGCAAGGATATATAAACAAATAACACAAGGCTAATATAAACAAACTACAAATGTGATAGGGCAAAATATACAAAGAGTAATGCACAATTGGTGATATAAGATAAATACTAAAGCAAATGCGCCAATGACAAACTCAAACACACTCAAATGATCACGGAGTTCGGACCTTCCGTCCTACGTCTTCGTTCCCCACTCCCGGGGAGAATCTACTATCACAACCCGGTTTGGAAGTCGGAACTTCTACATACTCGATTTACAAGTTCACCGAAAACCCTCACACACAATCACTATGTAATCACACTCTACACCCTCTCAAGTATTGGACCTAGACGTGTCTCCCTCAAGTGCTTGGATACCACCTCTCCCTAGGTTGGTCAACCGATGCCACTCCTCTTGGGACGATCCCCGACTCTCACCACACACTTCTTTCGGTGTACAAGTGTATTACAAAGTGTATCCTCATAATTAGGCTCAATACAATAAATGTTTGTTCTCTATTATGGATGAGAATACAATGAAAGCTCACACTCAATTGTTACAACTCTCACCAACCCAAATATATTATGTATGAAAATACAATAAGCTCAAGTGGGTGTGTGTAAACAATGAGTGAAATCAAATCAACTAAACTCAATTAAAATCTAGCATATAGAAATTATGAGCAAAATAATAAATAGCTAGAAATAGAGCTTAGAAATTCTTCTCTAAAAATCAAGATGGAGAGATGAATTAAAATGAAGCCCAAGAAATGTAGATGATCTCCCCCACTTGTGAAAACTTCTTCACAAACAAAAACTCTTTTAAACAAACACTAAACAAACTTTAAAACCAAACTAAACTTGTTAAAAACTTTCTTGGATTGATAAGAATTGAGGTATAAGGGGTATTTATATGAAACCCCAAAGCCAAGAGAAAGCCAAGAAAAGACCAAAATACTAGCTCAACAACGGCTCTGGAAACTAGCCGTTGGAGCAGATTTGACAGTGCGGCGGTCGACCGCGCAGGTCATCAAAGCAGAAAAAACTTCCAGAGAGTTCGACGGTCGACTGTGAGAATTTTCAGCTTGACGGTCGACCGTGACGGTCGACCGCGAAAGTTTCTGCTGCCTCCTGAGGGAAAAACAAAGGCGCGGTCGACCGTGACGGTCGACCGTAAACTGACATATGAGAAAACAGGTTTTGAAAGTGTTTATCTGATTTTGAAACCTTATTTAAAAATATCAAATAAATTCAGAAAAATATAAAACTTTGGAAAATGATTGTAGTCATGATAATACACATGCTACAAAAACTGGTTTTCAAAAAGGACTTCCCAAATGTAAAATATCATCATTTTGCAAAATAGTCCAAAACACGAAAATGTAAACATATGAATTTTAACATTTTGGATAAACCATATTTTGAAACTTTACAAAATGATTTTGTAGACTTGAAAAAAGATGTAAACTATTGTTATAAAGTCTATAAACAATGAATATAGTATTTTATCAAAATACACATATAATGCACTAAAACATGATTTCATTGAACTAAATAAAATTGATATTGATGAAATCATATATATGCATATAAGTATGAAACAAAAATATGTTTTCTAATTATATTAAATTGTTTCATATTAAAACTTGAAAACTATCAAACCAAAACATATATGTATATATATAACTATATATATACAAAACCAAAATGTGTATGTGTGTATATGATTGAGCTTAAAGTACTAACACACATAATATAAATTCCTAAACTAAATGTTACCCAAGCTTGATCTTGATCTTCATTGTAGTTTAACTTGGTACACTTGCGGAAGAAGCTTAAACTTGTATCTTTAACTTGAATGTACATTACTTCACTTCACTATTCAGCCAACCTCCATTGGATATGATCGTTGAAGCTCTATTCCATCCATCCTCCAACTCGTTATTTGCCTAGAATAAATACGAAAACACAAATACTAGACAAACGACATTAGAAGTAAATTGTTTGTTAAACATCATCAAAACAAAAATGCCAACAATCTCTCCCTTTTTGATGATGACAAACAATTTACAAAAAGGATATATGCATGAAAGGAAATGAATATATAAATTATAATTCACATGCATATAAACAAGAAAGAAAATACTCATAATATTTCTCCCTCTTTGACAACATCAAAAAGGGGACAAAGGAATGAAGAGAGCGAAAGCTCCCCCTATCAATATGCATGGATGAGTATACCACATAAAAAAAAGGGATTGCTCCCCCTATCAAAATGCCTTAATGAATATATGCAATTAATGCTAAGGCATAGATATGTGAGCAAGCAAGTAACATGCAAAACACAACTCACATACAAAAAGACAATGAGAACACATATAAATATGTCAAAATAAAAATAGTGTCTCATTAATAATTATAAAAATATAGTGTATAAAAAATAGATTTATGAAAGCAAAGGAATGAGGAAAACATGAGAACCATGAAAAAAGTTTTCAAGTGAAAACAAATCACTCAAATGAAGTCATAAATCAAGATTTGAGTCCAAAAACAATGTTTGATCAAAGAAGAAAATTTTCTTTGTATAACTTGATCAAACCACTCATAGAATACATTATAAGACACGTATAGATGATCCATAAGCACAAACACATGAATATCATCATATAAGT
>BQKN01058465.1:0-40944 GCA_022839385.1 Asparagus kiusianus | reverse complement strand
GTCGGAGTTTCAGGAAGCAGTTTATACTCTTATACCGGTCGGAGTTTTGCCGTTTTCAACTGGCTCACTCTAGCGTTATGACACCGGCTTCAATCAAGGTTTGGATGCTATTCTTGAGTGTAAAGCACGTCTTAGTTGGGTGAAGGATCCTCCTGTGGTATGCGCAGTACTTCGGATCCGCAATATCGTCAGCTTCCTCCTGATTCGTGATCGGTGGGAGCTTGATCTTGTTATTGTCAAGGAGGGATTTGAAAATGGCTGAAACATCTTCGTCCTTGAAGGAGTACTCTTTTTGAGGCCTCTGATCCGAAGTCTTTTGCTGCCTCCGGGACTGCTGTTGCGATGTTTGATTAGCATCGACAGTCGTTACGGGTGTCTTGTCCTTACCACGGGAGGCGAAGTTCGAGTTCGGAGGATTTGTCGTTGATTGACTCCTCTCGGCCTTCTTCCTTCGGAGGAAGCGTTCGGCTTGTTCCCCTCGGACCTTCAAGTCTTTCCAAGTATTGGACGGTGCTGTCCCCATTGCTTCCAACACGTCCAATGCGAGGTTGTTGTGGCAAGTCTGGAGAATGAACTCCTCGGTGATCGGGTCCCGGCAATTCAACGCTTTGTTCCGGAACCTCTTGACGAAGGTTTCGACCGGTTCCCCGTCCTTTTGTTTCTCGTCGAGCAACGTTCCGATGGATATCTCGGTGTCGTCGTCGAAGAAGTTAACGAGGAATTTTGTCTCCATGTCGTCCCAGCTAGTCACGCTTCCTGGCTTGAGGCGGCGATACCAATCGAAGGCGGCTCCGCGAAGAGTGCTAACGAATGACCGCACCATCAGAGGCTCATTGCCGGAGATAACACCCAGGTGCGATTTGAAATAAATCAAATGCTGAGTGGGGGAACCCTTCCCATCGAACGGCGTGAAGTTGATTAGACTAAACTTCACCGGATAGGGGATTAATTCCCACTCTTTTGGGTATGGACAAGGAATGCCCGTTTTCTTCACCTCTTGAGCAGAAATCAACGTATTGATCTTATTCTCGAGGTTTTTGATCTTCAGGTTTTCACCTGTACCTTCGTTGGCATCCTCGTTACCACCCCCTGCATTAACGAGAGGGTTATTGGCGTCACGAGTTTCATTTGCACCTGTGTCCTCATTTTCCAGATTGTCCTGGTTACGACGACTTGGTTCACCTTGTTGGTTCCTCAATGCCTGGATTTGTTGGTCATGCATCTCTTTCATGGTCTGCATGGCCATCTGCATTTCGAGCCTAAAGCTCTCCTGTTGTTTGGCCATAGCATCTTCGAGCATCTTGGCCACTTGTTCTGCGCTTATCATCAGCGACTCGCGGGGTTCTCCCTCACTGGACACTGTATTATCCGATGCAACCGTAGAGCAGGTATCCGACTCTTCATCTTCTGAAGGTGGTCTTATCTGAACCCTACCATAAGTTCCTCGTGCGATGGATCCAGACTGCAGACGGGTTAGACGCCGAGATGCTTTCAGAATCGACTCGAGATCATCCCGTGCCGATGTCCCTTTGCTGGTCATATTAGCGGTGACCCTCGGAAATTCTCCGTCTTCAACCACCGTTCTTCTTTGTCAGAAACGCCTAGGCCTTGGCTTTGGGGTTTCAGTGCTGAGCCTCTCGAAAACCGAAACTCTTTCGGGGACCGTCTTGATGCAGTTACATTCAGACAATACCGCCCGAATGAGTTTGGAACATGGGCATTGAGTTTCGAGCCTATGAGGACTTCTCTTTCTGGCTCTGCTCGTACCCCCAGCACGATAGTACAGCTCGTCCGTATGAAAGTCGGAGCAACCTATCATGTGTTGGTACGATCTCTCAGGTATAACGTCATCGTCATCGGACGACAACGTTTCCTTCTGAGGGCGAATTGTTTTCTTTGGGCTGTCAAAAGTTACGTGTCTCGAAACCTGCCTTTGTGGACATGAGCTCTCAGCGGGCTCCTGGACTTCAATGCGCAAATTATCGTGCGCAACTGCTTTGAACTCCTTATCATGCTGAGAATGACGGCGACCCCCAGCATGTTGAGCCGTTCGGGGCTTCTTCATCGGGCCCAAACGTTCTTGAACTGGAGCTTTGCATCGTCCATCGGGAAGTGGGTCGAGGCGCTCCAAAACTGACTTCTTTCTCCAGGGTGATTCTGCGTGACCTCCCGGAGTAGCCATGGGAATTGTCGGCGACTTCGCTTGGTTCGCCGGAGGTTGAACCTGCTTCAGAGGTTGCAAAGGTTGCTCTTTAGCCTGAATCGCCACTTCGGATTTCGGCCTCCAGACTTTGCGGGTTGGTGGCAGCTTCTTTGTCACCTCCTTCTGCAGCCTTCTACGGGCTTCTTCAATTTGAGCCCGTGCCTGCGCTGATAGTGCGCGGCGCTTGCGAATGCGCTCCTCCAGCGTTGATCGGTTCCGTTTGACGCGGATCCATTTGTTCGTCGGCGGCTTGGAGAAGTTGCCATTCATCGGTTGTTGAGGCTGCTGGCCTCTTCTGTTCTTCAGATCCGTGTTGTAGCGGATCCCGTCCACAGATTCCATTGCCTTTGCGAATTGTTTCGCAAGGCGTTGACGTTGCCTTTGGCGGGCTCTCTTCGAGAGAGTCACCACGCCCTCGGCAATGGAAGATTTGGCCAGAGCAGATCTGACCTGGTTGGAAGTTAGAGAGATCTCACCCAATGCAGCTTCGGCATCCAGCGGGGCGAGATCTTCGTTGGTAGCTTCAACTTCTTCGTACCAACGAACTTTTCTCCTGGAGGAGAACTTCTTGGACTTGCAGGACTTGCGAGGGGAGGTTGATCCAGACAAGGACACGTACTCCTCGTACTTTTGCTGGTCGAACTCGTATTCGACCCCCTCCATGACCGGGATTGAGATCCGCGGCTGCGACGCAACGATCTCGGCAGCGAGATCGGTGGCTCCCACTATGGTCGCCAGATTATTCGCGGGAAAAATCGTGTCTTTCTTCATTGATTCCATTGCACTCTTAATAACTGTTTATCGGTTACAAAGATCCGGTCTTTTTATAAGATCCGGTTACAACGAAAATCAAAATAAAAGAAAAGAAAGATTACAACTTTTTCTCTTGTTTGTCGAACAAATCACGAGCTCCTGTTTTACGGTCGCTCGTTTGCGTGGGTTGTTTGCCTGCGCCGGGGTTTATCCGTGGACCACCGCGAGATCTAGATCCGGTCGGATCTACGCAGTATAACGGGTATTATTTCACCAAGTAAATAATAGCCGGAGGGATTGTTTCACCAAGGAAACAATCGCTCAAATCTCGGGATCAAAGACCAAGCTTTGATCCGGAGTATATCGACGTAGATCTGAGATCCGGTCCTCTCGAACACCTGTCTTATTTGGCGTTGACGATCGTCGAGCACCAGATCTGGATGAGCAAGTCCTTGACGTCCCAAAGTTTGAATCTTTTTAAGTTTGGAGCTTCGAATCCTGCAAGGCTTCGCCTCTCTCCAAAAATTCCAACCCTCTCAAATGAACAACCCCCTCTCCTATTTATAGCCAAGCGTCACTGTGCCCATGCACGTGTGGCCAACACACACAAGAGGGGGGAGGAGCCGGCCACCTCAAGGTGGCTCGGCCACCGAGCCACCTTAGGGTGGCTCGGCTTGGGCCGAGCCACCTTGGGGTGGCTCGGTTTCGGCCGAGTCCCCTCGGGTGTTGTTCGTTTCGGTCTTTTCCGCTGTTTCCGATTTGTGGTTGACTTGGTTTGGAATTGATTTGTTGACTTGATTCCCGATTTGGCAGTAAATCCATTTCTGAGTCCGAGTCCGAAACTGATCTTGATTCGATCGCGATTCATCCGAGTCCGTTCTTGGTTGGACGACTCATTGACTCCCCGAACCGTTGGATTGATTCCGCACACGAATGCATTCTGTTGATCGCGTGCAATTTGTTGACCTTGCCGCCTCGTCACTCGATGGTTCATTGATTTGTCGATTCCCCGTGTCAAGCTGTGCGAAGGGACCTATAGGCAATTTTATACGCCTACAATCACCATCTGTAAGGACCATGAATTTTCGATACTAGTTAAAATGATTTTTGGGTATTTTAAAATATTCAATTATTATTTAAAAGAGTATTTGTATTTTTCTCGAATTCCTATAATTTTCTATGATTTAAAAATCTGATTATATATTTATTTAAATGATTTTGGTATTTATAAATTTATTTTGTGCGGTAAAATTTTCTAGAATTAATTTGTTACGTTACCGGTACTATTACGTATTATTTTAAATAATATGTTGTATTGTTAATATATTACGTATTATTTTGTATAATACTTTGTATTATTAATTACGTATTTCTGTATATAATTTGTTGTATTATTTCAACTGTTACATATTATCTGTCGTATTAGTATAACTAGTACGTTTTACTGTGTATATAATTATCACATAATTATTTGATTTTAAATATAAGTAAATATATTTTTATTATTATTTATTCTTGTTTAATTGTACAATATGGGTATTTTTCAACTATTTCGTATCAAATATTGTAATAGCTCAACATGTACGTTTTTAATTGTAGATTATTATTATGTAATTACTTTAATTTTTAGGTACTCAAAAGTATTTATTTTAATTATTTTAACCTAAACCCTAACCCTAATTACTATTATACGTATATATATAAACCACATCTCTTCTCTCTCCTGTTCATGAGAAAAACACCGCCGCCCCCATTATCATCTTCTTCTTCCTCTCTCTCTCGTTAACTCCCTGAACCAAACCCACCTCCGCGCCCTCAGCCTCAACTCGTCGCCAGCCTCCACCCTCGTCGCCGTGACCCCCACAACGTCGCCGCCTCGACCAGCACCCCAATCCCGGCTTCGTCGTCGCCGGCGGACATCGACCCGCGCGCAGCCACCATCTCCACGAACTCCTCCCCTCGTCACCAGCCTCCCCTCTCGCTCCACCACCACCTCACCCCTCCGACCACGCCCAGCACCCCGACGACGCCGAGCTCAGCCTCCTCCACGCCTCCAAGCATCGCCGACGGCCACACCCAGATCCACGTTCGAACTCGCCTCCATGCCGCCTGAGTCGACCGCCGCCATGGCCGCTTCCTCGTCGTCGTCGACCCCAAGCTGCCACCTCCTCCAGACCAGCCCAGCGACTGCCTCGCGCTGCCATGAGCTCCCCTGCCCCGCCGCCGCGAACCGCTGCCCAGATCCGACCATCAGCCACCATCGCCGCCTCCTGCAGCACCACCCTCGCCCCCTCTCTCCCACGACCGCCGAGTCAACGTCGTCGCTGCCTCCTCCGCCCCTCGTCGCCGACGAGCGCCACCGAGCTCCTCCTCTTTGTCCGTCCAACTCGACAACCACCCAACCAGCCCCCGACGCAGCCACCATCACCTCCTTGGACTCGCTGACGTCGCCTCCCGAGCTCACCGCCAACCAACACTTCCACGCACGCCACCTATTTGATCATATGCCAACACACAACTAGTGGAAGAACCGCCCCCTCTAGCCGCCAGCAAGCCCGTCGGAGCTCCGAGTCATTCCAACGGCATTCCCGAGCAACCGCTTCAGTGCCGTCGCCTCATCATCAGACCCCACGGTCTCGCAGGCAAGATCCCGAACCTTGATTATTTCACGTTAATTATTAGTTTATCGTAAATTATTATGTGACTCGTTATTCAATTTCTAGATCTGTTATGAGTTAGTTAATTAGATTAGACTGTGATATGATTAGCTATAGTGTTTATTGTGATTATCTGCGTGGGATTGCTTGACATGAATAGCTGTGTGGAAGCTTGTTGTGTTATCACTTAGTTGTTATCAAATAGGAGAGACTGTACATGAAGACGACTTCTGTTAAAAGTATAATTTATAAGCGTGCTTCAAAGCATGGCTATACTTGCTCGACATCGATATCCCGATGTGAGGAGTCCCGAGTTCCCTCGATATCGATATCCCGGTATGAGGTTTCCTTGATTATTATTATTATTATTATAGCATTGACTAGACGATGCACTCTTGATCGGACGTGTTGTGGGTCACGGTTATGTTCATAGTTTACAGAAGTCGTTCCACAGTAACTCCGTGGCTAGTGCATAATTTTCATGTACAGTTGCGTAATTAATATGACAAACATGGGGTTATAAAGGGGAATTGGACGGAGAATATACCATGTATATAAACGGGCACAGCGCTTTCTTGTTATCGTGATATCGTGAGTGTTATGTACATGGGCCAGAGGGCCAATACTTGACTTGAAGGCGGCCCCCGGACGACTTTACGGGGACCCGATTATATACTTCAAAATATTCTTCCCTAATTCAAATAACATGTAAAACAAGAATAATATGCCTGCGTGTTTATGGTGGACTTTGTTGGTTTTATGAGATGTAGACTAGTTGTATTTCTGTTCATACATAGATCAGTGTTAATATTTAATTATCTATAATTTGAGACATATGGTATATACATGAGGGTTTCCTTGTTTGGATTATTTCGCTCGACGTACTACGTCTCAAGTTATAGGTATTTAAGTATTAATCTCATCTAGCCGTGTGATTTGGATACTTGGATGATTACCCTGTTGACTAGCTGCGTGATCTTGACACTTGGATGGTTTTCTTGGATTCTTCTGATGATTTTATTTCAGTGATAGATTGCAATTAGATTATTAGTAATTCCATTTGCAAGTTATTATTATTGTTATCACTGTTTTTGTATTGGTCATTCGACCGTTCCTATTTTCTTTGTGGGGTCGGGTCTTGCCGTGCGTCATGCACCTGACGTACACCTGTTTTTTCTGGTGTACGTCAGACTTAGGAGAAGAACAGGTTCAGCTGGGAGATCATCAGGAGCCAGAGGATTTTTAACAGGAGTACCTTGAAGACGGTGTAGCAGAAGAAGCTGAAGCCTAGTTATTTGATCTTAGTTTTCTTTTATAGTATTTCTTTCCGCTGGATCATTGTATTTTATATTTTCAGTATTTCGTTCAGATAGTCTTGTATAAGGGTATGTTTAACCCGTATTTTATGTCTAGGATGATATTCATTTGTGATATGTATTATTTTATTCTGAGTTGTCTTTATATTCTTGCTGTTGTGATCGGGGACTTGTGACTTCGCATTGTACTTATTTCCAGACGCTTAGCGTATTGGATTGAGAAGAAAAGAAAAAGGAAAAAAAATAGAGTATATTTCTTCTAAATCTAATACGTCGCGGGCTTGCTCACATCCCGATTCCCGTGTATTTTGGGAAGCGGGGCGTGACACCATCCATCTATAATATTTAGGACGCAGTTAAAATAGGTAACTAAAAATCCACATAAATCTTTCACTAACATTCTCCTTTTATTTAGACAGGGCTGGGGTCTTTTAAATAACAGTCTAGAGTACACAAATGTAAAAATTAGGTGATTTGAACAAACTTAGAGAGAGAAACGACTGATTAAACAGGTTATGTAATACAAGCACAGACTTGGAAAATTCCCAATTAATTTAAATTATCCTGTATAAGACAAGCTTTCAGGTAGTGGATATAGACATGGTCATGTTGCAATGAACGAAAAAATTAGAGACAGAGCATTGGAGACGCGAAGAGCATGGTAATAATTAGCTCTTTGATGAACGAAAAAGATGCAGTTGCAATGAACAAAAAAAACCCCAAAAATCACAAGGTTAAATTTTAAACTCTTAAACCTTGATGCATGTTACTTATTTAAGGATTTGAGCTCTCTGATGAAGGAATACCTTAAGGTAAAATCGGAGCTGACCTCAAGCAGTGGAACCTGATGGAATCCCCCTTCAAGGACCAAAAATCTACCGGATCAGGTGTAGATCAGGCCAAGCCGCTCAAATGGAAGAAGGTAAGAAGCAGAAATCACCCGAAATCCCCACCGTTGTTGCTAGATCTGGCTAGGATAACACAAACAACCCATGAATGGTCGCTGAGGGCTCACTTCCCAGATTTTCCTTCCCCCGAGTTTACAAAAAATTAGAGTCAGAGCATTGGAGACGAGAAGAGGCGGAGCAATGGGGAACACTGAAGAGAACGAAGAGGCGGTGAAGATGACCTAACATTTCCCACTTTTCTCTTCCCCAGCCTCGAAAGAAAACCCAAGTGATTTTTTAATGCCGTCGCTTCACATTTCCCAGCTGTTTTCAGGCCAAAACCAGCTGAAAACAAAATTGGCCAAAGTCCTACGTGGAAGGGGTTTGCAAGGGTACATTTCTCTGAACACGATAGTGAAACGAACATGTGAAATGGAAATCACCCGAAACCACTTTCCTATGTGGCATCAAAATTTGTTTTCATTTCCTAGTTTTCCAAGTTTTTTTGAACCAAACGAACAGGCCCTAAAAAGAAAAGAAAAGAAAATGGAGCTGGCACGAGCCTTGCACGTGCCCTTTGTACTAGTATCCCTGACGATCCGTCTCTCACATTACGAGATCACGTGCAGCGTGCGTGAGATTCACCCTAAATTTCCAATCGCCACACAGTCGGGGGACGAGGTTGCTGATGCTGAGATCTACGAGCGTATCTGATAAAAGATAAATAGGGGCATTTTCGTCAAAACATGTCGTCGTTTAAATAGCAGAATTTTACCCCCAAGAGAAAAACACCGGCTAAAATAATGTAGATCAAGAGGCGGAGGAGAGCCCTTCAGTAAATGATTTCTATGGATCTAAGATCTCTTTCAAAAATTGGTGATTGATGATTTTGAAAGTCTTGATCTTACCCTCTAGAGATTCATAAAGAAAATTTTGGAAGAAGGCAAGTTGTAGATCTATTTAAATTCGAAGATTGATTTTTTTTTTTTATTTCTATATTTTTAATATTTGTTGTGCTGCGATCATGGATGAAATCTATTGTTGTTTTGTTCATTTGCTTATTGAATCTCACTTTGGATATCTTGTTCAAGCATGAACTTCGTGATCTGCCTAATTTCTAGTTTTTGAAATTTACGGCAATGATAAAATTCTTGGTTTGTATGGCTTCATAGTTCATGTGAATCGTTTTATGTTCAAAATATTCAAGAAAGAGGGAAAAGATTTCGTGGTCCATTTTCAATTTTTACCAGGATTTATTTTGAGGTGCGGGTGTAGCATTATCTACATTTTATTAGTCTTTGCCATCAACTAAAATTATTGTCTATATTATGAATATAGGTACTCTTTTTAGTAGGTGATAGAAGAGTAATTATCGAACCAATTATGAGTTGAATGTGAAATTTAGCATATGATGCCAATAATTAGAGATTGTAGATGTCTGCAATTCTTTAGAGAAAAATTATGAGTTTTAATTTTTAGATTTTTCATAGGAGATTTATTGAATATATATATTTTGGAATATATATGAAATCAGAAATTTGCATAACATATATCAAAAATCATTTTTATAGGTATTGTTGGAATCATGAAATACTGTAACTTGACAGGATCCCTATTTTTAACTTGTTGAATGAAAGTTGTGGGATACTGTTTCAGGAATATCTCTAGAGTGAATGCAAAGAGGAAAGTTTTATTAGCCTTGCGTTAACTTCGTATTCCAAAGTTCATCCTTTTGCGTGTACTAAACCCTTTGGTACGGTGTAGCTATGTTGTCAATAAGACAAGGAGAGAGAAGTAATGTTGGTTTCGCTTTGGAGTACAGAATTCTCTGTTCTTTTAGACTTTGTCTCAGGCATGTGTGCAGTCTTTCTTCTCTGCGAACAGGAGCAGCAAAGCTTGGTGGATCCATGGACTTCAAATGGCATTAGTGGAGCAGTAGCGGAATCAATGGTATAATTATGGTGAACCTAAAATGATGCTTCGCTTGAGATTTGGCTCTTGGTAGCAGGGCTTTGTAGGTTTATGCCATATCTGAGAGTTTGACGTGTTATTACAAGTTACTAAAATCACTGCTTTTGACTTACAGTGGGGAAAAGTCTTGGGAATTAATTTCAGGACTAAGGAAAGAGAAAGTAAAAGTCTATAGATTATTTTGGTAAGGTTTTAAGCTGAATTCTATCCAAGTCACAGGAAAATTTATCACGATCTTTTACTATGTTCACCACCAGATTGGGATAAAATTTTATGTTCACTACCAAAAATAGATGCTCCATTGTCTCCAAGAAGGATGGGTGGACCAATGGAACTACTATGTGAGGTTTGGCTAACTTTATAATAATATGTCGTCCTCAGTCCTGACACTAAAGCTTTGAATGGCTCCATGGTCCTGGCAAAAGTATTTATGGATGAGTGCAATGCTTAGAATGACAGTTGAATGTAAGGAATTGTCACACTGCTTATCAAGATGTTGTATGAAAGGAAGGAGCTCCCAAAGTTCTCCTTTGCTACTGTTAATACTATTTTTTTCCTATTTGACAATGCATTCTTTTGATGTAAAATCTTAAATGAAAAGTCCAATTGAATGCTCTCCAAAATCAAAGCTCTTGCTCCGCATCTGAATACATCCTTCTAGGTCATTTACATTCTTGAATTGTGTGTATAAGGAAATAATTAGTAATCTCTAATCAAAGTTAGGTGCTTTAAGTATAAGTTGGTTTCACAGTGTATTCACTTGCGTTGACAATGGTTCTAGTTTACTTGCAAGGTTAAGGTCGTGAGCGACACCTCTGCTCCCCTTATGCAAGTTATGCTGTAAGTTTAAAATTCCTCCTTGGGAATTGGGATGATTTCTATCTATTAGTTTTGAAGTCATTTCTTATTTATTGACATAAAGAAAATAGTTGTCATAGTGATGATGGACTACCATTCTTAGAGGTTAGCACTATAGTGTGGATTCTAATCAAACACGGAAAAGACTTTCTACAGGATACAAAGTAGATGAGGGAAGGGAGTGCCAAATTAATTTTTTTTGGGGTTTTGGAAGAATGGGTGTCAGCGACTACCTTTTACTTACGTTGAAGCTTGTAAAAATTTTACGAGGATGTTTTGCATTGGGGGATATTGAGTCAGGAAAGAAAATGCGAATTAGAAATTATGTATGGCTCCTTCTAGATTTTCTGTTGGCTGTGGCACTAGAGTTGCCTTAGATGAGGATATAGTTTATTATAGCTTAACATGTAATGCAAACTTAATTCCTATAGCTCATAGTCAGTGGCGGATCTAAGATTTCTAGAAAGCGGTGTCACCGCACAATTAATAATTACACATAAAAAATTACAACTGTCCTGAGTTTTCACATTTGAAAACACATAATAGCATCATTACTGACACTACCAAATACATAATCACGCTTTAGTAAATTCAACACACCACGTATATATTAGAAAATAAATTTGAAGCCAACTTATGTTAAAATAGACCACTTCTATCTCATCCGGATAGTATTTAAGTCCCACCAATTTTAGGCTTTTCTCCATCTTTGGGGAAATACGTATAACATAACAAGTGTTGTTTTCTAATAAACATTGTGTAGCACGCAAAATATTTTCTTTTACTGAAAATTAAAATCATACCAATCTTATTGAGGAAAAAACACTTACATTGATTATGTTAGCACTTGAACCAGTGATGTTTTATGCCATGGAAAGTCGTGATTAGATACATATGCATTCTTTATGTGAAAAGAATAATTTTCCCTTGGAGGAAATGGTGTCACGTAACTTTCTGGTAGTATGGCATTTTTATTTTCTAACTAAAAGGGTTTAATACTCCTTGAGAAATAATTATAAATTTTGGTTTCCAAAAGATAAATTTATTTACTTATGAGCAAATACTGAAATGGAAATGCCTTATTTGTCAGAAAATGTTAATTCATACATTCATTTGATGGTATATCATTTATCCATGTGATGAATATCTTGAAGTTTATACAATTGACTACCAACTTTTATTCTGATGAATATAAGCAAGACATAGGCTCAAGTGAAGGAACCTTCGGCTTTGCCTTTGTATTTATCAATTTAAGCTCAAGCACTTTTGAGTAAATTTGGATTATATATCATACCAGAAAAGCTTTTGGATGAAGAAGTAGAAGGCTGATTAGAGGGAGAAGTTGGAACAATCTCTCCATATTGGGACAGGTTTCACATGCTTCTTGTCCCTCCCAAAGAAGCTTCTGGTGCTGGGATATGCCAAAAGTATATTACACCTGTAAAGCTACAGGCCTCCAAATTTAATTTTGAACCCGATTCATGCACTCTGTTGTCAGACCATTTATTATGTTTCTCTACCAGTTACTGCCTAGGGCTGAGTGAAATATATCCTATTGTGTATATCTTTCCTGAACTTATTGAGACATTGAAGAAATAGATGGAAAGGACACGAACTTCATCTTTTAAAAGAAACCTCTAAATGTATGTCTATTAAAGCATAGAGGTCAGTTGTATGTTAAAAACAACCTTCACATTTTGAATCAAGGTTTTAATCAAAGAAGTGGTTAACAGGCATGTGTTTATAAATTTTCACAGAAAGGAGTTAAACTAGGTATGCTACTTCGTTTTATGCTTCTTTTTATGAGATTATTAAGATTAGACATTACGGTGGGTGTCTTCTTTTGCTTCACTTTTGATATGTCAAATGTCTGTACGATCTCTTATTACTTGTTATATATTCCTAGAATGTTAGATGTGAAGGATTATCGATTAAAGGGAGAAGTGGAGAGCATTCATTAAAGTTGATGTGTTTTTACTTTTTACTAGCTTTCCGTAAAAGGAAAGTTGAATCGGGTCTACTATTTCCTTTTTTAATATTTCTTATCTGTGAGGTCCTAAATTATGATGGGAAGATTTTGGTTTTTATTGCTTAACTTCTTGTGTTGCATATTTGCAGGTTTTAAATGTCTATGTAATCTCTAAAATGTTACTGTGCATTTAGTATTATTTTTCTCGGGTAAAGGAGAGAAGTTTCTAAATTTATGAAGTGCATTAGAAATTTTTCTTAGAGGGGAAGCTGACTAGGTCTAGTATTTCCTTCTATATTTCACAAGTTCATGTCATTAATTTTTTTCTCTTCTTGAAGTTTTAAACTATTATATGTTTTTTGACTCAGTGTTCATACATTAGAAACAATAAATAGTGGAAGCTGTCTGGGAATCTTGAATGAAAAAGATTAGCTAAGTTAAAGCTGAACCCAAAAAATTGGTTTTGTTGGGTTACTTCTGGCCAAACTTTATATTTTGTACTGTGATCTTCATGGTTGAATATTCATTAATGGCTTCACCATTTAATTATGGTTCTCTTAGCAACAGGATTCTGCCTCTTGTAACCTTTTACTAAAATCACTACTGATCATCGGACATTCATTCTATTAGGACATCCTTTTCTAAAATGACGACCCTTCTTTTTGTATATTTCAGTTGGTAATAACTCCATAGCTGTTGACTAACATCCATATAACTCCATAGCTGTTGACTAACGTCCATAATTTGGAGTTAAGTTTATCCAACTGCAAAGACATAAAAACTGAGCACGGCATTGTTGAAATTCTGATGACATGTAGATTGTAAGTTTATATTATTGATAATTGCATTATCATCTTCTTATACCTTGAAGGAGTTTTCTTTGGATGTCTTGTTGAGTTTGCATTAATTATGAATTTCTAACGTAGTGCATGTGTGCTATCATCTAATATTAATAAATTATACATATGATTCTCGGTTCCTTGAAGCTGAATATTGATATGTCTTTTTATGGGAATTATGCAGGAACGCCACAAGGTAATGTTAGGAGAGAATGTTACTCTTGCAAGAGATATCAGAGACTTTTTTAAGTGTTAATGTGCATGTTTTATACATGGCTGCAAACTGTCCGGTTCACCAAGTGTGCCTCATTTTGGTTACAGTCAACGGACATGTGGGACCTGTCTTGGCATTGAGGTGCATTTGATTTAAGAAATTATATTGCTCTTGCCTCCAGTTTTAACTTAACGTTTTCCTTTGTCGCATTAGTTGAGTTACCGACTTTATACTTGCCATTGGTGAATAAATAATCTACCAAGTACCCAACATATGTGACACTTTTCTGAGAATAATTTTTTATTTGGTGTTATTTCTACCTTACTGAAGCATGCAGTTGTTATTAGAGGACATTATGTTGTTAGTCGCTGCTACACAAAAGGCCCTCTTTATGCTAACTTTATAATAGTCACATGAAGATTAAGTTAGTCCTTCGAGTATCTTACCTGAAGGTTTATCATGACACTCTTCTTTGACTGTTAATCCCCATCAATATGTTGGAAACCCATTTTTTGGGGTGGATATACAGTGAAAAAGGAATTTCGATTATAGTTGAATGAGAAGACAAAACCGAAAATTTAGGATCTTTGAACTGGCTGAATAGACAAAAATTGACTATGCAGTGATAATTTATTTAGGTGGTGGCGTGGTGCTTCATTGCATTACCTTTCAATCTATCAGTCTGCCTGCTTAAGCGATGCAGCTACGTACAGAGATAGTTCATTCGAGGATGAGATGGAATAAGAAGGTTTGTGATGGAAGTCATTGGTGCATAGGATTTTGATATTATTGGGAATCGTTCTGTTAGAGCTAGGGCTATTGTTTTGGGTGGAGCGGGGTGGGGTTGGTCATTGGTAGTTTGGCGCTTTTCCATCAAGAACCTTGCATACTGGAACTAAGTCTTGGAAGATATAAAAGGGTTTCTGGTTGCTGGAAGTGAATTTTGTTGGCAGAGATGTATTGTATCTTGATAAAACCACAGATAGCTCCAAAAACCAGTATGTTGAAAGTGTACATGTGAAAAAAGAGAGGCAAGAACTCACCCTAGAAAGAAGAGAATCCAACTTGGTAACCGCAAGTTGCGAGCCTCATCATTAATAAATGTTGAATGACTGTTCTCTTTCTATGGTGTAATTATTACATTAAGAAGGGCCATTTGTTATTAACATTTAATTTAGAAATAGCTGAATGAAAGTAACCGAGAAAAGTATTGATGTCTTCAAATCAACAACAAAAAATGTAATGTTACAGATATTTTGTTATGCCCTTTATCAATCTTGTTTATGCCTCTTCTTATTTTCTCAATCGACCATTGATCATTCTCTGCTTAGCAGATAGAAAGATGGTATATCAAGGGCCAGCATATATTTATGCACTTTTTTTCAGTAATCTGTCTACTGAGCTCCAATTTTTACATGCAGTATAAGTATCATGACTATATGGAAAGTATAACATACCTATATGGCAGTCAATCATTTGTAACCTGTGTGCATATAGATGGATTGTTCAGGTTTTTCAAAACATGATTTGATGACATCTTGAAACCCTATGGTGAACATGAACATTGCCATGTAGATGTTAAAGCCAATGCCACATTAAGTTCACTGAGGAATCTCCTAATTATCATCATGGTCTAATGACGTCTTGCCAATTAAAGTGAACACTTCTCTTGTTTTCGCCAAGGCTTCCAAGCTGAGATGACAAGCTTAAGATATAAGTGAAGAGAATGGTTTCCCCTTAATAGAAGTTTAGTAAATGCTTGGTGGTTTCTTGATAGTATGAACAAGCCTTTATTTCCCAATCTTTTGCCTTAATCTATTCAAACTATGGCTGTCAACAACGTACCGACACTAATGTGCTACAAAGAGAGGACAAGAAAAGGGGAGAACAGATGTTAAATGCCTACATGGGCATTTAAATAGAAAATAATGGGAAACGTGGAACTTTCTGAATAAAATATTAATGACATAACTAGAAAGGGGTGTAATCATCTCAAACTACAAATTTACTTTATGACATTTTGGCCAGGACAAGAATATTCCAAGGAACCTCGATATTGTTCTCTAGAGTGGAATAGAATTTCTGAGCTTGATTGCTTCATCTCAATACATGCAGGTGCTGTTTTAATACCCTTGTTTAGACTTTGCCCGGCATACATATCATTATTTTTGCCTGAAATATATCTACGCAAACATAAGTCAGATTCACTCCCTATAAAGGGTACTTACATTTCTGTTACTTCCTCTTATTTCGTTTCCGCTATTGAACTTTGGCAAAGACGTTTCTGTGGATGCTTGGCACCTTTGTTACGTGACTATTTCAAATAAAAAGCCGTACCCATACCCGACACATACGCGTACCCATATCAAAACTTCTTGAATACTTTTTGAATATATGCATATGTATATTCAGGCGTATGCTCAATTATATAATGCATATTTTAATTTAAAACAATCCTCATACCTGTACCCCTACAACTTAGCTTGACACTATAGAATCAATGTCTTTTACTTAGGTTTAACTTCTATTTGGAGTTGGGCTATTTCTGTTTTTTTTTCTTTTAAATAATGTTAGAAAGCCGAAGGTTGCAGGTTATAAACGTAATTGCTACCAACTCCCACCTCCATCCTTCAACCTCTATCTCAACACACTTGCAGAGGGGGGAACCCATACCACAAATGGGGAAGAACAAGCTAAAAATACGTGTGTTCAATAAGGATACATTCTTTATTTTGGGTAAATGAATACTTTTTTCCATTACCAAGTGAAATGATTACCAAGTGAAATGATTAGGTACATAATCCGACCCAGGCGTACCCGGGGCTGTACACGCTCTATCAAAACTCTCGAAGTATCAGCTGCACATCTTCGATTTCTCATTAGCTGTACATATTATCAGGCCTCACAGCTATGAAAAAAACAAAAATACTCCTAAAAATATTCAATCCATAACTTATATTTTTGGGGGGTTGGGTGTGTGTGTGGGTGGGTGGGTGGGTGTGTGTGTGTGTGTGGGGGGGGGGGGGTGGTTGTTTGGATATTCAAGCCACACCCCGTAGCAGTCACCTCAATTTTTACCTGCTTCACAATTTGATCAACAGTCAAAGCTCTTTTGCTGAAATCTCCTCCTGTTGTGCTCCGCCCAGACATGGTAAACTGCAGCTGCAAACAGAGTAAATAAGACCTGCTCCTTAACTCCTATGCCTCTTCCAGCCTGACAGAACCAGAACACATCATCCTGCAATTTTGAAGGATCTCCAGTATCGCCATAACACAGTTCTTCCACACTACAGCAGCAAATAGACATTGGAAAAACAAGTGATCTACATTCTCATTTGCTTGAAGACACAAGATACAAACAGTCAACACTGTCATGGAGGAGCCCAAAATGCTGTAATCTATCCTGTGTCAAGAGCCTCCCGCATATTGCCAATCATAACACAAACTGGTGCCTTAGAATGGAAAGATTATACCAAACAAGGGAATGCCAAGGAACCTGCTGACTGCAAGCTGAGTAAATTTCTCTATAAGCAGCTGACATGCAAATTTTGCCATGCACCTCCCACTGTTCAAGTTGATTAATAGCTGCTACTTCAGAACCCCATTTAGATAGCATCCAATCCCCGGCGTGTAGCAGTTTCCTCCAAAACCAAGAATCCCCACTTCTATGTTGCACCTTCAAAATATTCTCAGTTTAAATGGCCATGAAGCCATTTAATCCGTAACAAATCCTCTTTCTTATGAATAGTCCACAACAGTAAATTTTATGAAATAATAAACAAGAAAAAAAGATGATAAGTTTGTTTTGCCAACGTGTTCTTTTTGTACCAACTTCTGCCTTAATGGCTCATGAATAAGGTATTTGCTAGTATCCTTTCATAAATCAACTTTATTGACCTTTGCTGACAAAACTTACGTTGCTTATTCCTGCAACCAGATCATTCACATTAGTTGCCTGACACATTTATATGCAACTTTCACTCTTTATCCATTGACATAGGGAGTGACTTTTTTTTTACTCTGACTAAGAGAGATTTGCATCATATGAACTTTGAGTTTGTTATTTATTCATTCGCCATGGTTCAGCCTTTTCATTTTCTTGAGCAAGAGAAATTTAACTGTCATTACTTAGGGTAGCTTTTAGTTGTTTATGCATTCACCAGCATCTGAAATTTATATTTGCTCTTATAGTCAATTACATACATAATGGTTTCAACCCAATCACATATTGTCATAGTAACTCTCCCTCAGAGTAACTAGCGTAGCTCAGTTGCAGACATTATTCTTATACTGACATAATCTGCTTCAAGTTCACTTCTTAATTATCCTTCTTGATTTCACGCAGTATCATATCAAATCACAAAAATAAACATGAGAACACAGGCAAGATGCTAAGGTTTCCTTGATGTGCCAGTATGCAGCATTGTCGATATATTAAGGCACCACTTCTAAAAGGTATGTGTATGTGTCGCTTACTCTTGTGATGAAGCTTTAACTTAATTGGTCGGACTTATATATTGTTACTTGTATACATTTGTTCCTAAAGCGATCAGATGACCCGAGTTTAATTCCTAACTTTAAGGAGCAGTATTTTGAGATTTATTTGAATGGTGATCATTCAGCAGATGTTCTTGGTTTTGGTTTTATCTGTAGGCTCTGTCAACCAATTAGTTGAATACAGTCTCATCACATGTGCCAATAATTCAGATTGAATCAGTTAAATGTGTTTTAGTAGATACATCACATTTTTATAAAAATGATGAATTAACAGTAAAAAAATGTAGAGATAAATCCAAACAACAGAGACAATATAATAATATTTTTAGGAAATAGAGATAAAAGCATGAGAAGTTGAGAATAGGGTAAGGTCATTATAAATAAAAGATGAAACCAAATGATACGAAATCTTTTGTTTAACATACAACCTCATATACACTAACTTTCCATCCTTCTTGCTAGTTTCATTAGTGCACAACTCCACCATGCTACTTTCGTTCCTATTGCCATTATCTACTCCATATTAGAGGTCGCCTGTCCAAAATTTCAACTGCTCACACAAGTCTGATATTTCGACCTTTTGTACGCTGCTTAGAATATTTAACCAGTCGTACAGTTTAGCTTCTTTTTTGGTGGATAAATAGACCCAGAGAAGCCATAGGTTGTACTTTCTCCTAGATTATTGGCAAGAGGAACATCAGGTTCAGGAACAGGTCTCTTTGTTCCTGCAGTAGCCTTGAACTGAGAGCTGCGTTCTGAAGCATGATCCTGACAACCACCAGTGCTCCCTGAGCCAGTAGAAATTAAAGGACTTTTTCCTTTATCTCGTATTGCTTGTTTTCTGGGTCTTATGCGGTGAAAAGTTCCCCACAAGCATGCATCTGGAGCTACTCCAATCACTGAAACACATTCCAGAATTGCGAGTTAGTCATTTGCATAGACATACTTATCTACATTTGTCTATACACTTATTGAGTAGTAAAAATATTTACATGCTGATTTGATTATCAAAAGGATGGTTAAACCCCAGGGACCAACTGGATTTTTGATGAAAAATTCCCCCAGTATAGAAGTCAGAAACCTAATCCATAGGTACTGCTTTCCTGTTAACCATAACAGTTTCATGATGAGATAGATCATTTTACTCAAATAAGGAAGTGTGGATGCTGCTTTCCTGTTATTAGAATTTTGCACGATAGGGTAGCTATGAGGTTTATAACTCGGAGCCAAAACAAATTTGCAGCACTACAGGAGGCAACACAAGCCTTTGTCTCTAAAAGAAATGAGGAGTGTCAGTTTAATCTTATCAGATAATGGTGACATGTTGGATAAAATAATAGAGGAAGAACAGAACCAAGAAATAAGATTGAAAATTGTTGTAGGTAGAGGGTCCTCCATTTGAAATTATATAGTATCTTTACTTTTTGAGTAGTTAATATCAACACACGCACATCCGACAAGGCTGTCGTATGTTTTTTCAGCAAAAGACAACAAGGCTTATTGTACGAGGGAAAACGAAAACCAATAATGACTGGCCACATGAAACCCTCCCCTAGTCCGTGTACTGAATGTGCATGAGTTAAGATGAGGATGTTAGAAGAATGTTTCCGGCAAGCGGCAAGATAGTAGCTTCATTATCTTCATAACCAAAGTTTTCTTTGAACTACTCCAATAAAATATAGTTATATCATAACATCTTTGATTATGTGTCCTAACCTCTTAGTTGTGAATTTTTCAATA
Source organism: Asparagus kiusianus (assembly GCA_022839385.1). Classification (NCBI taxonomy): domain Eukaryota; kingdom Viridiplantae; phylum Streptophyta; class Magnoliopsida; order Asparagales; family Asparagaceae; genus Asparagus; species Asparagus kiusianus. The sequence goes on along the minus strand of BQKN01058465.1, from coordinate 21,040 downwards.
TAAGCTTCGGTGGAAAATTGATCAACTCTGAATTATTTGACCAAAAAAAAGAGAGGAAAAAATTATCGCACTAGAGAGGAAGGACCATTATTTATTTCATCAACTCCAAAGTATGCATGTTTCCACTAGCTTATATGGAAACGACAACCAAGAGGTTATGATATGAAAATACCTTGTTAAAGTAGTTCAAAAGAGACATTGGTTATAAAGATAATTTTTGTTACTAGGTTGATGTAAATATTCATCTAACAAAGTAGCCACACCTCTTTTTAATGCTTAAAAATTAAGTAACCACTTAGAATAATGATGCAGATTATTTTTGTTAAAACTGCATAATGATATTACGAATATATTGGTTGTGTTTCATCCAACTGTATATTTTCCTTATATATTACTGTAAGAAGCTTTGCATATGTATTCCTTAGACCAAGAAATATCTATTGATTCTAGGAAATTTTAAGTGAGAGGAAAACAAAGCTTTATGTGACATAAATGGCAACACGGATTTTGGTCCAACGGGAAAAAGAACAAAAATGGTTGAAAGGATTAGATGAAATTTTGTCAGTGTATCATTTGGAGTAAACTCACAAGAGGAAGAGAACCTTCTAATGCATAGAAGAATTGATCTTGTTATCAATGAAAACCCAAACATCTAGTGAACGTGCCAGCGCACCTGTAGCTACTTTCCGTTTGGAGGCCAGTTTTGTTTTAGAACATAGGTATTTCATACTTTTTAGCAGGATAATGCATGAATCATGGGCAATGCTAATGAAAGACGTCATTGAAATCATAACCAAATGGTTATTAGTGTTCTTAAAACCAACCATATAAATTGAATCATACTTGGACAGAATGTTTTTGGCGTGTTATCCGATTGTAATTGGGCATGAGTCATGACTGTTTCTTCAACAATAAATAAATAAATAAATAAAAATGAAGGCATGACAAGCAAAAACATGGCTATTATTTGCAAAGAAAAAGTTTATATTCAATATTCAGATTTTGGAACTGCCACTTTCTTCAACTTCTGACGAATTCAACCAAGATAATTTTTAAATTGGACTCTAAAAAAATTTCTGTAGAACTTTAAACTGAACTCACATGTGGAATCCTGAGGAAGTTGTGCTGATGTAAATATTAACAGCTCGAGATTTTCCAGGCTACTTTGCATTGCAAAATCTTGTCGATCCATCTGGTCTACAAGTTTTCTAAATGTCCCATCCAACCTACAATAGGAATAATGTCAAACGAAGATGTGGAATTATCCTTGAAAAGTGGATACTCGTAAATGTTAATATGTAATTTACCCATGTTAAATATAAAATATGTTAGAAGCAGCCTAACCTTTGCTCTTTAGATGGGATGAAGTAGACTCCGACATCATTAAAGTCAGGAGGGTCTAATCTGTAAAGTTTGGGCCAGACATCCCTCCTCTTGCAAAGCTTAACCCGTATGTCCTTACCACTTAATTCTTTCACAGTTTCGTAAACTTTAAGAGCTACAGTTCCAGGAAAATGAGCCAGAATTCCTGCAACAATAGGATATTCGGTATCACGTGGATAATTTATCATGAATCGTCCCCTGCAAAAAGGAATGTGAAAAAATATGGTTGCCCATGTTAGAAATTGGCTTTATTTTAAATTATTAGGGAATTACAGAAAGCAGCATGTCTTTTATGTATTTACTTTGGTCTATTTAAATGCACAAGGATGATAATTTTGTAGACACCATTATGAATACTTGTTTGCCATTTGAAGCATTTAACATATTAAGAAATCTACAATTAATACAAACTTAATAACATAAGAATGGAAAACTTTAACGTGGAAAGTGGTATTTAGTTGGACTGTGATTTATAATTCTCAGGAAAAAAAGCTGTGGTCATTTATATTGGTTGAACATTCTCTTTGCCCAGCTCCTCTTCATGCATGATGTCTAGTCTTGTTAACTGACCCTGACCTGATTGAGCCTGAGTGCCTGACCAACTAGGTGTTCTCGGATGACTCTAGCTTGTAGCAGGACGGCTTGCCTCTCGACAGCCATTGATGAACATGTTGCTTTTGGACTCATGTAAACTTGGCTTTAGGTCCAGATTATTGAAGCGTTGACAATGGGTATATGTATTTCACCCAGTCTTAAACTTGGGATCTCCAAATTAAAAGTTATTCAAACATCTTTTGATGCATATCTAATGTTGGTATGCATGTCTATCTTTTAGGCTTCAGCTTAGACTTGTAGACTAACTTTGTTTATGACTTGACAAAACTCAACTTCTTTTGGGCCTTATAAAAAAGAATAACAAAAAATTTCTAGCTCTAGACTGGGATTTTTATGTGTTTGTCATGTTGCTCTCCCTCATTGATATCAATATTGATTGGATGACTAAAGAACAAGCCTAGAATGAAATTTTATCAAGAAAGTTGTAAAAGGTTACAATCTGTGTCAATATGAGACTGCGCTTTGATCTACTTTTCTTTTTACAGTTAGTTATTGCTACCAGCTAATGTCCATTTCTACAACTAGAAGATTCAAACTAATGTTATCATCTAGTATGTCACCAGATAGTACGTGTGAAATCTTAGCTAATCACTTGCAATGAGTAGTTATTTACTAATGACCATTCACAGAAGTGTTTAAGTTTTCTAGGTAGATTTTCTTCCAAAACAGTTCACTTTTCATACTTCACAATTCAGCTTTGCCTTAGCAAATCATGTAAATTGTGCTGTAGACTTTTCGTGGCCTTTTTGCATTAGCAATTATGAAATAATTACACTAGAGGCCTTGCCACCATGAGATTGCATGGATAGATTTACTTACTTCCAACACGTGTCTGAAACTGGTTGGTACTGAACCATTTCATCTAAAACCAGAAGAGATTTCCTTGCAAAATTGGAGTTCTGGGATGCCGTATTACCTGTCAAAAATATCGATAGATTACTATTGAAGGTAATTCTGAATCAGAGTACATACTGCTGCAGCTGGTAATTATGTATTTTCAATTTTGTCTTCATATATTACTTCTTTTACTGACAGCCACAAGCTAGGATTACTGTCTTTGGCGTTCTCTTCCTTTCGTTCTTTTTTCCCCTTCTTTTTTTGCTATTTTGTGATTGTATACTCTGCTTAAACATAATTATTGCCCTTTCAATGAAAATGAGGTCAACCGGGAAGCATAATTTGTAATGGTTATCGCCAAAGTTACTATCAAATTTCTTGCCAAAGAAAAGTGGTCAAGTGGGTTCAGGAGAAGTAATCAATAGGTAAGAAAAACTCCTTTATCTGCAGTTTATGTTCATGCAAACAATGATAGCCTCCCCACCTTTTGTTAGGCTGAAAAAGTGTAGAGAAGTGATAGATGAAACCTATAAAGAGTGTTTTTATGACAATGCAGCAATTTACTACCTGAAAAACTAACTGGAGAAAGATGCTTAGTCTGCTCAGTGTGCAGTAGGCTGGATCCAATAGTGTCTAAGCCTGTTGACGTGTTGTGGGATTTGGTTCCAGAACAGCCTTCTGCAGGATTTTTCTTAACAAGTTCTTCACAGCTTTTCCCTTCTGAGAGGGGGGAAATTGATCATATTTCTCAGAATACATCAAAAGATAGAACAAAATTCAAGACATTTAGTTCATATAAACTGATTGGACTCCTTTATCTGCAGTTTATGTTCATGCAAACAAGAATAGCCTCCAATCTTTTGTTAGGCTGGAAAAGATAGCCTCCAATCTTTTGTTAGGCTGGAAAAGAGTGTAGAGAAGTGATAGATGAGACCTATGAAGTTTTTATGAGAATGCAACATTTTTCTACCTGAAAAATCAACTTCCGGAGAAGGATTTTTAGTCTTCTCAATGTGCAGTATGCTGGACCCAATATTGTCCAAGCCTGTTGACTTGTTAAGGGATTTGGTCCCAGAACAGCCTTCCGCAGGATTTTTCTTAACAAGTTCTTGACAGTTCTCTCCTTCTTGAGAACCAAAAAATGGTGCTCATATTTCTCCGAATACATCAAAAGATAGAATAGAATTTGAGACATTTAGTTGACAGAAACTGACCAAACTCCTTTATATGAAGTTTATGTGCATGCAAACAAGGATAGCCTCCAACCTTTTGTTAGGCTGGAAAAGTGTGTAGAGAAGTGATAGCCGAAACCTATAAAGAATTTTTTTAATGAGAATGCAGCATTTTACAACCTGAAAAACCAACCGGAGAAAGATTTTTAGTCTTCTCATTGTGCGGTAGGTTGGATCCAATAGTGTCCAAGCCTGTTGATTTGTTATGGGATTTGGTTTCAGAACAGCCTTCCGTAGGATTTTTCTTAACAAGTTCTTCACAGCTTTCTCCTGAGAACCAAAAAAAAAAAACGTGGTCATATTTCTCAAAGTACATCAATATAGAATAGAATTTGAGACATTTAGTTCACAAAAACAGATCGAACTCCTTGTTCTGCAGTTTATGTTCATGCAAACAAGGATAGACTCCAACCTTTTCTTAAGTTGGAAAAGCGTGTAGAGAAGTGATGGACCTATAAGGAGCGTTTTTATGAGAAATGCAACATTTTACTACCTGAAAAACCAACTGGACAAAGAATTTTAGTCTTCTTAGAGTGCAGTAGGCTGGATCCAATAGTGTCCAAGCCTGCTGACTTGTTATGGGATTTTGTTCCCGGAAAGCCTTTTGCAGGATTTTTCCTAACAATTTCTTCGCAGCACTCTCCTTCTGAGAACAAATAAAAGATGAGGTACTGTTTCTCAGAATACATCAAAAGGTAGAATAGAATTTGAGGCACAATCCAGTCTGAGAAGTGGTGCATGCAATGCATACTTGAATTCCTTGCTACTCTCTTCTTTTCTTCAGGTTTGGATTGCATAACAGCTGGATTAATTGAAGCAACTGCAATGTCATTAACTGGAGACTTATGTGTTCTTGGATCCTCAGGTGTCTCTGGTGGCCACTTGTTGCCAAGTGCATCAGAGTCTCTTTTACCTGGAAGAGAAGATAAGCATGAAATTCACTGAACACATCGTTCTATCAAGAACTAGTGAAAGACAGGAATTTTATTAAAAAAAAAAAATAGAGCTAAAGAGACCTGAAACTTGAAAGTCATTTGCATTCCCTTCCTTTACACAAGGACCGGCTTCTCTGGCAATCTTAGAGCGAGAAAGATGCATGGCAGGTTTTGCACTCATCTTTATCCCCTGAGAATAGACTTCATATGCCTTTAATGCTGGGGTCACTGGGGAAATGGCAATAGTTTGAATCTTCGTTGAATTGGTGGGAGTGGGGGAAGCACCAAGGATTGGGACTACAGTAGACGGAGATGCACCAGGTGCCTTTGCTGAGCAATGCAATGGAGGTGGTAGATTTTTCTTGGCTCGTACACGTTGTGCCCTCCTAGAGCCCTTCAATGGTCTGGGTTGTGTGGAGGCGTTCCGACTGTTTAATGGACAACTCCTATTGACTGGTATAATTTTCCCACCATCTATCACATCAATTAGAATAGTGCCCCTTCTTGGAGGCTTTACTTTATGTGTGACAGTGCATTGTTCACAATGCCAGTTATGAGTACCAACAGGCGGTTTCTGCATGCAATATCTGAAACACCAAAAGGGGGGAAAAAGGGGAAAACTGGTTATCTTTCTTCAGGCCTATGATTTATCAGCATAATAGGCTTGGCCATAGAGGACAACTCCAGTAATGCATTTAAACTCAGATGGAAATATTAAGCTTTCTAGCTGTCAATGTACCACCTTTTTCTCTTCTGGTGGATGTAAATCTTAGCTTAGAGAACAACATGCAACTGCCATCTTCTGTTGTGGTGGATGTAAATATTAGCTTAGAGAACAATATGCAAGAAGCCTTGCAAAGAGGTTAGTTAGTTGACGGATAGTAGTATCATAGACTCGTAGCTGAATGTTTATGGCGATGGGGTAAATATTCTTGATTTATCAAGACAATGGAAGGTTCTAGACATAACCTCGAAGATATGGAGGGCTCAAATAAAAGGAGGAAGAAAAAGATATTTCTCTCCTTTAAGGTGCAAACACTTTACAACACAGTGTACCTCAAACTCATGAAACTAACCAGATAAGGATCAAAATGGATATGAATTAAGGTTGCACAAGTGATTATTCAAGGAATAGAGGCGACGGTCTAGATTGTAGGCAGAAGTCTGGAAAGGATTCTTTGGAATGACCAGATTGGAAGTTGTATATTTTCCTAACTAAGATGTAGGAGATTATCCAAATTTACTAGAATATAATGCATATGGAGTTCTAAACAAAAACTAAGTCTTAATCAATAAGTTTTTCTTAGCTCCTGTTTTGCTGTTTGTGTCATACTAAAAAAACCCTAATGAACGAAGGTTGGTTTACGCCACCTAAAATAAGTTAATATTTATGAAATATAGCTTGACAAGGAGAAGAATAATTCATGCAGATGACCTTGAGGAATTGGACAAAAAGTTCGTGTCAAAGTTAAGAGTCATCGTTAAAAGTACTTTTCACTTCAGTAGAAATATAGAAGTTGATATTATTTCACTTCATAAATTGAGGTTTATGACTTATGTGCATGAATATTAATTACAAAGTTCTTTACTTTACAAAAGTACCTTGAAACCTACTAAAATAATTGTGATTTTCACAGTTTAAATTAATTATTAAACGTGGATATTTTATAAAACAACCAGATCTAGGACCTTTGGTTGGTAAAACTCAAATGTATGCTCAAGGATCAGTTGAAAAATGGAAAAAATAAGCAAAGAAGAATAAGGGACAGATAGAACCTACCGTAGATAAGCATAACACAGAAATGGCTTGGTTTATCAAATCTCCAGTATGGTTTAGAAAATAATAATAAAATCCAACTGAGCTTCTATCCTTAGTTGAAGCTTGAAGGAGTATGGAAGACTTACATATGCTGTGATATTTTCTTGCATGTAGAACAAGTAACAACTCTTTCAGCAAATCCAGCATTACCACACATGCTACAAACTTTGCCCTGCAGAAGTCATGAAAAGTTCATTATGCCCAAGTCTCATAGGTAAATGGTTGATCATTTTCATATGTAAATGTTTGATTATAAAAAACAAGATCGTTTTCTATGTATCACATAAAGAAAATTGAAAAAAAAAACATAATAAGAATGATGTTCCGTAAAAAAAGACTAGAATATAAATATTATAACTTGCAGAGCTAGGCTTAAAATTGTTTTTACATCTTTTAAAAAGTAACTCATGTTCAGAGGAAGAAATAAATCAGGAAAGAGACAATAGCACAAAAAAAAAAAAAAGAAATTATCCAAGAACTTGATAGTAGAAAACTAACCCACCCTAGAAAATCACCACACAACAAGACAGATTATCCTCCTAACATGTGTGGAATCTAAAACATATATCACCCCCCTCGACAAGGTTATCACTCTCTTAGAGCTTATCTAGACCTCAAAGCACGAATTCAACTACTTGTATATAAGGATAGTTAGAATCAAGAAAAGGGTACAAGAAAAAACAGAATCAGGACATTGAGATCCAGGAATGAGAAATTATAACAAGAAAAATGTAAATGTTGAGATGAACATAACAACATTTTATCCTAGACAGCCCAAAGAGAGCTATCGTCGTTCACCATCCCTCGGGCACCTTCTCTTAACGATCCTCAAATGGTAACTATCCATATTAAATATCTGCAACTACCATACTGGCTCTATTGCGTGCATCATTCACCGGCCAATCACTCAGGATAATCTAAGCGAGTATGACTTCTATGTTTCTGCTTTATCTGTATTATTATTGTTATTATAAGGCATGACTCATTTTCTATTGTTGAATTTGGCTTATTAGAATATCTTGTCCATTGGCCGACTGCTCATGATATTGCTTACTACCAACACTATCCAAAAATACAGAGCAGTCGACAATGTTTTCAGTAACTCTTGTCTTCGCACCTTAAAGATGAGTATGATTAGCTAAAAAGACTACATCATCAGAAAAACATGTCAACTGATAGATCTGGTTGATAAAGGCTTGACATTAGGTTGACAATCGGTTCGAAAACTTATTTAATTGTCTTCAACTCTTTACTTTCTTTCCATTTTAGCGGTGCTCTGTAGATCATAATGACTACTCAGAAAAATCTACTTTTAGAAGGAGTTGTAGACTGAAGTTTTAGTTGACATAATTTGTACTACAAAGATATCTAGAAATTAATACATGCGACGTATCTGTTTTCACTCAGTATGATTCAAACTCAACTGGGATTATCCCGGGCAATTCGAAGGTATCGACAACCACCAAAAGAACCGAATTCTCTTTTATTGGGGGGTAAAAAAAAAACTAATATCGATATCTAGGGACCCTAAAGGCTGATGATTGCTAGATGAAAGGTTTTCCAATAGGTTAGAGATGCCGATGAAAGAGTCAGTCTATGTGTGACCCAAAATCAGAACTAATCCCGTCTCTAAGACAATATATTAATATAAAATGTTATATTGCACGGAAAATTTTCATTTTGAAACCCCTAAAAAGAGAAAGAACTTCTGATCAAAGAGAAGAAAAGTTCAAAACTGGAGAAGAGAAAAGAAAAGAAAAGAAAAGATAAAGAAAAGGGCTCCTAATTTGGCTGATGAGAATCCAAGGATCAAAGATGCATTGGATTTTCTTCCTCGAGAGACAAGAGACTGTCGTTATGGCTCTATTACCTTGTTTCACATTTCTATATTAAACTAAGGAAATCAGTAAATATTAAAGCTCACCAGTGTAACCTAAATCTCAAAAGAGTGAAGGAACTCAACCCCTTTGGGTTTCTTCGGGGATCTCTGTGAGAAATGATAGGGCTTATGATCTTCAAAAGATCAAGATCTTGACAAAAAAAAAAAAAAAAACCGTAAACAAATCAAACCCACATCATAAAACAAGCATTAAATCCTAAAACCAATCGTGACCCGCTGTAAAATTCCAACCTAAATGAAAATGCTCACCTTTGAACAGCTCATCTTGAAATTTGGAAAAATTCAAGGAGAGGAGAGATGATTGATGGGGGTATCAAAGTGTGTTATTACGTTATGCGATGAATCTTTGTGATTCAGTACCCTTTCGTGGGTCCGATGTGTTTAAGGCTGTTTTTGGAAATTTACTTTGTTTTTCCATTTTTGGGGTCATCCGAAGGGGGGAGGCGTAGTGCATTTTGCACTGTACAGCGGATTTGTGTGAATGAATTTTCTTTCTTTCTTTCTTTCTTTTTTTTTTCCTTTTTGAGAGGATGAATTCCCAATAATAATTCCCAATATCTCTGCATTTGTAGTGGGAAAAGGTTTACGTACGAGTATAGAATAAGTTTGTGGACCCAATTTGGGTGCACCCAGTTAACCACCATTTCGTTGACGTAGGGGGCCGGCACCTACACAAATCCGAATAAAAATAGTAAAAAAATATCTTGTTCCCCCTTCATATGTATTTAGGAGGTAATCAACATTTTTCATTTTAAATAGCAAAACCGACCTTTTATAACATTATTCAGCAAAACCGACCCTTTTCTTCTGAAAAGGGTCGGTTTTGCTGTTGCAGGAATTTTACGAAATACACGGGACTGCTAGTCCCGTGTATTTCGACCCAGCTTTGAAAAACACGGGACTAGCAGTCCCGTGTTTTTTTGCAGAGACTTCTTGCAGCTACAAAAACAAGTGCACGGGACTGCTAGTCTCGTGCACTTCCTGGGCACAATGAAATGCACGGGACTAGCAGTCCCGTGCATTTCCTGCACAAATCTGCACATATTTCTGCTGCGTTGTTGGAATTCCCTGTACAAACTCATATTTCAAATGAAGGTTTCATAAAACACCATTGCATTTCATGTCAATTCCCTGTAAAAACGCATATATCAAATCTAAAAATCATAAAATACACCACAAACTCATACAAATCCAACAAATCACGCCACAAACCCACTTACGAATCCAAATCCAACAAATCACGCCACAAACCCACTTACAAATCCAAATCCAACAAATCACGCCACAAACCCACATACGAATCTAATAAGTTACACCACAGTCTCGGCTACAAATCCAAAAATCATCTATTGTCCCGAAATACGTTTGTAATGTGCATATCAAAATAGGATTATAATTTATATAACAATAACGATTAGCTTACATACATCCAAGAACTCTCCTCCTCCTGCTTTGTCTTCGGCCTCCTCTATCCCGACCTTCGATGAGTTCATGATCCGGTTGTGTTTGTGGTTGTGACGGTCCAGTTCCGTCGTCAACACGTTGGGAAAGCCCAACTTCATCGTCGTTTCTGCGTCGTCCTCGTCTTTGTCGTGGTTGACGTGTGTATACTAATTGCGCTACCTCTCGTTCATCATGAAGGTCTTCATGAGTTCGATGTAAGGCTTGGTGAAGCCTTTGCATTATCGACTGATATATTGATGCATGTTTCTGTGCTTCGGGATATGTACCTGCGAGAGATAATTCAAAAAAATCCGAAATGCAAAAATTACTTTAAAATTCAAATTACAATATGTAAATTTCATATTTAATTCTACGTTACCTGCTCGAGCCAATTCCAAGCAACGATTTGCAATGGTTTGAACATCATCTATTGCTGATACCTACAATTTTTTTTAAAAAACACAATTATATTTAGCAATATTGAAAAATACTAATAAAAATGAACTTAAAATAAATTTGAAAATACTTACTAATTCTCTCTCATCTATACCCCGAGGCACATATCCTCTTTGCAACTCAACCGGGGATGTGGTCGCATGGAGTATCCATCTTCTGGTTATCCTCCAATACCAAGTGTAGTAATCTGATTCCTGGGGAGTTGGCTCAATTTGCTCAACAATACAAAAATGCCTATCATTCCATCTGTGTATATAATTTTGATGCTCAGCTGCCCAGTCCTTTTGTTGGCCTCCTTTCTTTGCCTTCCTTTCTATTTTTTCAACAAATTACGGAACATGTTGTGCAAGACCAAATTGTCGAAGCACGCGGTTCGGTACATGCATTTCTACTATCTCGAAACATTTTAGAGGAACTCTGGCTCTCCATATAACTGGGCATTCTGTGCATATCGGGGGTAGAAGATCGAGAAATGGGGTGTAGGGCTCTTATTCCATCTACAGAGTATTACATATAATTGTTGCATATCATTAAAACGAAAGTTGATATATAGAAGAAAAAACTCATTTTTATAGAAATGATACCTAAAAAATCTTCATGCGGTCAAGCTCATTTCGGTAGAAATCTAATTGTCTAGCCGGGGTCTCGTCAAAACATTTTTGGACATTCCATCTGTGTTAGTTTCAAAATACAGTACCAAAATAATAACTACAATTATATTTACTACGTTAAAAAATATAATACCTGCATCCCAGTGGAATTTGTCCGTCTAATTGTAAATTCACGCATAGTCTCGACTTCAAATGCAGTCTCTCCCATGCCCATACTTGCAGTAAGCTGAGACACCCTTTGAAGTCACTATTTTTCATGAATGCAACCTTGGACATCTCTCTATATAGGTACGCCAAAACCGCACTACCCCACGATAACGCACCACACGTGTCCAAGTCCCCGATAAGTGGTAACCACCTAGCATTTTCACAATATTTCAAGTTATCAAAATAAGCTAATTCAATAGACATAATTGTAAATACTGATAAAAATGATGTCTGACATGCACTTTATCTTTACTCGAATTTGAAAATAATATTGAACCGATCATGTGCATAATGTATGCACGTGCATGTTGCTCAATCAATATTGGTGGCGCATCAAAAGGCAACGGCACTGAGAAGGTCTCTTTTAGCCACTTCAATTTAATATTTCCTCTAGGCATTGACTCTGGAGCTACACCTAACAACTTCTCACACTTATCCGGCCAAAAATGTCTATCACTGCCGGTAACGCAAGGACCATCTATACGGAGACCAAGTATCATAGCTACATCCTGTAGCGTAATAGTAGACTCTCCCATTAGGAAGTGGAAAGTATTGGTCTCCGGCCTCCACTTATCTATCAAAGCGGTGAGTAGGGGCCAATCGAGCCTCATCCAACGAAGCTTTGAACATGTCAAGAAGCCGGCCCGTCCTACAGCTGCTATTATGCGCTCATCCTCTAGATGCCAACGACTATGGCCGAGACTATGATCAACCATAACAATATCCGGGCCTCTCTGTAAAGCAAATGAATATATAAGAATACAATATTATAAGAATGCAATATTGAAATTATAAGAAACTTAGTTACATCTATAAAGGATATAACATGTGAACGGTGTCGAGACTGGTCATATAGGACCTCATCACTAACCGGTCCAGGTTGCATGGTGTATATACCTGCACATACAATTATAACATATCAATAAACGATCCACGACTAATTATATTTTCTATATTAAAATAAATCACAATTTGAATATGTAATTACTAATTAATTGCTATTTATTGGGTCTAGCTGGACAACGAGGTCGAGTATGTCCCGATTGTTTGCAAAGACTACATTTTTTATGCTTGACAATTCCTTCTCGTCCTTGATCCATGGTTCCTCTAATTCGCACAGATCGTGGTCGACCTGCTTGTCTCTTGTATTAAGGTGGAATTAGTCGTGGTCCAGTATATTCGGGCTAATACCGACTATCATCGGGTGGATGAAAACTCTCATTGTATGTCTTTCGGTAATGAATTGTTGAATACCATGGTGAACAATACCGATTATATGGAATTCTTGCCCCACCCGATTATTGGAAGAAGCCGCAAGAACATGTGCACGAGGTATTTTTTAGAGTTGTGGTATGTTACATGTGCAAGTGCAATCAACATCAAACAGTTTAACGGTGTAGATACCGTCATAATCCTGTACCTGTCATTCATTGTCATTAAATACAGTAATTTGACATAATCTTGCCGCCTCAATTCTTCTATGCAAAATAGACTCATTCTTTGGCGTGTAACGCGTTGTCCAGTCTACGCCGTCCTCACGCCTTTTGTTGAAATATGAGTTTAGCCTATAGAACGTTCTTGCAACCAATGATTGTATTGGCATAGCTCGTGCTCCTTTAAGAACGCTGTTAAAGCTCTCGGAGTAATTAGTTGTCATCATGCAAAACCACACACCCTCATCCTTACATAATGCCCATCGATGCTCGAATTGAGGCTTCAAGTTATGTTCAATCTAATTATGTGCATCTAATGACAAAGACTTGATTTTCTCTCTACAATATTCATACACTAATGTATCGGTTGCACACCCAGCTTGCCACAAAAGATTTTGCAAATTAATCTCACCATGCTTTTTCTTGAAATTATCTCTTATATGCCTTAAACAATATCGATGGTGATGTGGTGCACCAAAACCCTCATGTAATTCCCTTATAATTCCTTTCATCCTATCCGAGATAAAAGTAATTAATCTGGGCACACGGACACTAGGAATCCACTTGTATATAAGTTCAAAGAACCACTTCCAACTAAAAGTATCCTCTACCTACACAACTGCAAATGCTAGAGGAACTAAACCACCATTTGCATCTACACCGGTCGCCACAAGAAGCACGCCTTTGTACTTGCCATATAGATGTGTACCGTCAATGCTCAATAACGGATGACAAAAAGTGAAGCCCTTAATAGCTGGACCAAATGCCCAAAATACTCGAGTGAACCTCTCCATCCCCGATGCAATCTCTTCAGACAATATTTCATATTCAGTACCCGGATTATTTCGCTTGATAGCTTCAAGATATTGTGGAAGTAATTCATAAGATTTTTCCCAATCTCCAAATATTTTCGACAACGCTTTCCTCCTTGCATCATATGCCTTATATTTAGATATCTTAATTCCCCGCATATCATATACCCTTTGAAATATCTGACTTGCATTTAGATCAAGTTCAGCTCTAACTTCAGGCATAATTAGCTTACATATATAAGAGGAAGATGTAGAATAATGATCGACGTCCATCGACGGATTGCAACATGTATGAAGCCCGTAATATCTAGATATTACAAATTGCCCATTTGTTGATTTCCTCACAGCGGCATTTAGCAACCAAGGACATTTCCTGTTTCTCTCATCTTGCTCATTTGTATGCTCTACTTCATTCTTCTCGTTGAAATAACATTTTACATAGTAGTTGGTTGCATTAGTTTTTACAGGCTTGAATTTGACCCGATTTTTGATAGACCATTCTCGAACCGTAAAGATCAATGCTTCCTTGCTCTTGAATAGGTCCCCCTTTTTAAAAGTGAAGTCCTCAGGACGTTGAAAGTTTGGACCAACATCAACAAATTCAGCTTGCGAAGTATTTATCCAATCTTCATTATGAAACTTGTTGGGCAACGGATCTTCAGCTTCCACATAATCATTGTTAACATTAAATTATTCCATCCAACGAGAATCATCATCGATTCCAACTGCCACATGCATGCTATCAATTTGCATGTCTTCTTCTTCAATATCTTCTGAGTCATCATTTACTTCTTCTTCTACAATTGATTCGACCGGTAGATCACCCATACATAGCCTGATGCGCCGTTAAATATAGTACTTGACGTCCCACCAAGAGAATGCCCACTTAAATATTGTAGTTGACACCACGACTCTTGACTTGGAGATTTCATAAAACCACTCGACTCATTGTCTAAGTCCAGCATCCGAGAAAACTCTCCTCGACGTCGTGAAACATGGGCAAATTCTTGAATCAGATACTTCTCAATGAACAACTCAATTGACACTTGCTTCTCCATTAATTGTTTCATGTCATTCAATTCCTTATCGTCGGTAATCACCACAGCAATAGTTCTACTCTCATTTATCGGACAATGAAGAACACTTTAATTGCATACAATGCTTTATTAATTTTCGTAACTTTGTGTATTTCATTCATCATTCCATCAAAATTGAATGACTTAGATAGCATAAACATTTTCCTAGAACCTCCCTCATACATCGACATACTATTCAATCCGACACCGAGGCTCCCATTGAAGAAGCAAATAATGGGTATAGAGTTTGCCATCGAAGCTAAAAATCAACAGTCCATCATATGTAAATAATCTATTATAGCTGAAAATATTAATCTTAATTTAAAGTCAAATTTAAAACTCTAATCTCAACTGCAAAGCAAATAATGGCTAAATTCCCTAATCCCAAATCACATTATTCATGTCTAAACCCTAATCATGGTTAAACCCTACTCCCAAATCTCAACTGAACCCTAATCCAAAATCTCAAATCTCAACTAGAACATTTATCCCAACTAAATACATTCTCAAATCCCAACTAAAACCCTAATCCCAACTGAACCAAACCCTAATTCCCTAATCTCAACTAAATACATTCCCAAATTTCAACCCTAATCCCAAATCTCAATTAAATCCATTCTCAAATCTCAACCATAATCCCAAATCTTAACTAAAAAGGAAATTTTATGGCTAATCAAAATTAACAAAAAAAAAACACCATTACCTTGGTCGGCGACGGCGGTGGTCGGAGCGTGCTTGGTCGGAGGCGGGGGTCGGCGGCGTCGAGACAGAAATGGGGTTGAGGAGAAATGGTGTTGAATAGGTTTGGGTGAAAGAAATGGGGATGAAGTCACGGGTGAGGTAAAAAAGAGCAGGAATCCATCGCACAGGACTGCTAGTCCCGTGTTTTTTGAAAACTGGCTCGAAATACTCGGGACTAGCAGTCCCGTGTACTTGGTTTTTGCTGCGATCGAAGTGTCTGCAAAAAACACGGGACTGCTAGTCCCGTGTTTTTCAAAGCTGGGTCGAAATACACGGGACTAGCAGTCCTGTGTATTTCGTAAAATTCCTGCAACAGTAGAAGAAAAGGGTCGGTTTTGCTGAATAATGTTATAAAAGGTTGGTTTTGCTATTTAAATTGCGAAAAAGGTTGATTTTGAAAATTTGTCCTATTTAGGAGGGTAAGTTGATGTTCCCCCTTTCTTTTCTTCTCTCTTTTCTTTTCTAGAACATTCTATGAACTATGATATGCGTATATAATTAGATATTAATAATTAAATATTAATCACAATTAATGTTTAAAAAAATAAATACCAAATGATAATGTTCTTTTCTAAAATAAAAGTTTAGATATAAATGAATACAAATACAACAATTAAAATGTTTTACTATGTTATAATCTACATGTTGTCAAAAGTGAAAACTTATCTACATATTGGAGTTAAAAATAATTAAATATAATAATTTGAAGGTGAAATTTGAAACATATTCTTTTTATCAACACTATCAAGTATTCTTGGGATGTTGTTTTGAAAATAATCCATAAATCGCAATGTACCCTGTTTTTGTTTGTGAAAACCAAATCACCACTAAATTGAAATATATCTCATAGAAAATTCAAAGAAATAAAATAATTCAAAAAAGATTATAAAAAATTATAAATATATTTTATAAAACTCAATAAAACTTTAGTATAAATGCTCCTTTATATAAAATTGAGATGATTAAGTTTTCGTATTCATTGCGCGTGTATTTGCACGTGTAATAATGCTCTTTATTTCAAAATGTTATGTATGGACCATCCAGGATTTTGAA
This sequence comes from Asparagus kiusianus, assembly GCA_022839385.1. Lineage (NCBI taxonomy): Eukaryota > Viridiplantae > Streptophyta > Magnoliopsida > Asparagales > Asparagaceae > Asparagus > Asparagus kiusianus. Next base: position 4,487 of record BQKN01058465.1, on the reverse strand, counting down.
AACAAAGATAGACCCCACAGTAACTTTATGTCAGATTTCAAAAATCCGGTCAGCAAATATTGCGTTTGGGGCACATGGATGGGAGTTTTTGGCTGACATGTTGTGGTTCATAGTCGTTAGAAATCATAGTTAAAAATTGGATAAATGATAACTATGCATAGTAATTTGCATTACTTTTGTATTAACACAAACAAAAGAGTGGGCTCCATAACGACTCAATTTTTTCTTTACAATTTTTCAACAAAGGACCCTACACATTTGTTGGTGAGAGTACAGTAGTTAATATAGAACTTATTGTAAAGTTATGATTTTCCTTGCAGTTGGCACTTTGCTAGGATTATCTAGAGCTAGCTTTGACTAATACTAGTACTCTAGGCACACGATGTGCGCATAATAAAAAAATATGGGGGCATTTTTGTAATAGTTTTTATGAGAACGTGAGCATCTGTGTTGATTCTCAAATGTTAAGAAGTTTAATATCTTTTGCAAGTGTGAATGTATTTCTTTCGATTTTAGTGCGAGGGTACTTATGGTATTTCTCAAAAAATTGACACATAAACCAAAAAGGTAGCTTTTCTTATATATATAGTATAGATTTAAATATTATTTTAAAAAGTTGTAAAAAGCATTAAAATCTAGAAAAAAGGAAAATATGAAGAACTAATTTTATTATTATAATATTCATATATCTATTTTAGAATAATATGATTATTGAATATTATTAGATCATAATTTTAAATAGATATAAATTAAATTTTGAAAATGACCATTATTCAAATTTAATAGGCAACGACCATTTAACAAAAAATTAGCAAAAGCGATCCTTTTTTGCACGTGACTACTAGTCCCGTACAAAAAAGGATCGATTTTGCTCAAACCTCACCCAACGCTCATCAAAACCCATGGCCTCCTTAATGCTCAAAACATCATGGCCTCCTCCTCCTCCTTCCTCTCTCCCTTCCCTTTTCCAATCCCATCAAAACCCATCAAAGACCATCTCCTCCCCTTCACATTCAACTCCTCCTCCCTCAACAAGCCCAGGCCCAAGACCCCCAAGCCCAAGCCCAGCAGCCCCCTTACCGGGTCATGGGTTAGCCCAGATTGGTTAACAAACCTCACCCGCTCTCTCTCCCCCTTCGACGACGGCTCCGGGGTGGGAGAGCTTGAGGACGAGCTCGACGTCGAAGGGGGTGAGGGGGAGGGTCTGGAGGAGGGGGCCGAAGTAGGAGAGCTTGAGGACGAGCTCGACGTCGGAGGGAGGTGAGGGGGAGGGTCTGGAGGAGGGGGGAACAGAGTCTTGGGAGGAGGAGAGGAGGCAGAGGAGGGGGAGGAGGTGAGGGGGGAGGGGGTAGGGGAGGTGAGGTAGGTGGGGAAGGAGGGCGGGGGTTTGGATTTTTTCGTCGGGTGGAGGAGGGATTTGGAGGTGGAGGGTTGGTCACGAGCCAGAGGAAACGAGATCTGAGCGGAGGGGGGAAGAGGGGCGTCGGGTGAGGTTTGTGCAAAATCGATCTTTTTTTTGCACGGGACCAGCAGTCCCGTGCAAAAAAGGGTCGATTATGCTAATTTTTTTTTGTTAAATGGTCGATTTTGCCTATTAAATTTGAAAAGCGGTCGTTTTTCAAAATTTGTCCTACAAATTATCAGTAGGACCCTTACATCGCTTTTCAACTTTATCCAAACAAACATGGATTCTTAAATCCTACGTTTAAACCTAAATCTATATTACACTATAAACACAAACTAAAATTGTGTATAGTTAATAATTTCATGGATTTGTCATAAATCTAAAATTCAAAATCTATGTTTACATGGACCCTAAATGGTTATGAGATTAATAAAATGTAGGTCATATGATAGAAGAGAGTCTATGAATTCGTAACTTACTGAAAAATGGTAAGAATATATCTCAAAGATCATCAAAATTAATCTCAAGTAAGATTAGAGATCAAAGATCATCAAAATTAATCTCATATCAATCAATCTACTGAACAAAATATAATTGAACTGTATGATCTTCTTACATTCAGGTATTCCAGACATGAATTGTCTTTAAAGAATATACTTTAATCAGTTTACACATTAATGCTAGAAACTAAATTGTCTCAAAGATTATCAATATCAGTTTATTCATTTTTTTCTTATTTTTCCAAATAAAAATCGAGGGAATTCTGCAATTATTTTTTCAAACGTTCGATAGTAAAAAGCTATTGTAATTATATTATTATTACTAACTAATACTATTCAATTAGCACAATATATAATAACAGGTAATTTTCAGTTTCTAGCATTAACGTGTAAACTGATTAAAAAAATTATATTATATTCTTTAAAGACAATTTAGTTTCTAGCCTCAAAATAAAGGTTCTATTTAAGGTTTCTTTTAAATGTAGTCAAATCTCCTTCCAGCTTTGAAGATTTAAAAAACTGTGGAAGGAATTGTTTATCTATCCTTTAAAAATGCATGTCTTGCTCTTAGTATACTAATAAATTAGAGTGAAATAATTTACTACTACATGCATCACATACTTCTTCTGGTAATTAGATTAATCAGCTATTTACAATTCTGCTCATGTTTAATAATATTGCAAACCCAGTTCAATTATAGGAGAAAAATTGGGAACTACTATCGGAAAGGCTTCTTTTTCAAAAAGCTAAGGCTTCGTTTGGATACCATGGTGTTTTTCTTATTGTGTTTTTGTAAGAAAACACCATGGTGTTGTGTTTTCTCTTAAAATGTTTTCAAAACATCATGTTAAGTATTTTTTTTTTGGTAGTAGTTTGACCAATTATAACATTAGTATTAAACATATTATTAATATATTATATATTAATTATAATAAAATATATTATTAATAAAATGTTATAATATTTAGTTTACATTATTATAGTATTATAAATATTCAATGTAATGCAATATAATATTGTATAATGTATTATAATATTATATTATACTTTAATATGCTATATTATATTATATTTATTATTATATTATAATTATTACATATTATTTTCAAATAATTATATATTCAACTATTTTGTATATCAATTTGTTATTGTTGTATATTATATTAATATTTTTATAATAATGTTATTTTATTATTAATATAATATTATACTATTATTAATATAATATAATATTATACTATTATTCATATAATATAATATTATTAATAATGTTATTATTATGTTATTACTAGTATGCTATTAATAAATTAATATATCATAAATATTTTAATATTATATAATATAATATAGTTTTTAATATATTAGAGTTTATTAATAGTACTTTAATAACATATTAGTATTTATGATATAAATAATAATTATTATATTATGAATATATTATTTTTACATTAACATTTGTTAGCAATAAATTATTTTATTATTAAAAATTATTTTACTTTATAATAAATTATATTATTTATTGCATAATATATTAATCTTTTATATATATTATATTATATTTACTATACAATATGTTATTATAATAATATTATTATATTGTTACGTTATTATTAAATATGTTACTATTATATAAAATTTTATAATTATTAATTTATACAATTTATTTATTAAAAAGTTAATAATATTATAGCGATTATAATATTGTATAGTATATTATTATATCATTATTATATTATTATTTATTATCAATAACTTTTTATTCTTTTATTAGTTTATTTATATTTTATTTATATTTTATTATATAATACATTATTAACATATTAAATATTGGTATTTAATATGTTACTATATTATTATATATGATATTTTATTTATTATCTTTTTATATTATTTAACAAATATTACTAATATATTAAATTAACTATAATATACTAATAGTATAGTATAATATAATAAGCATGTTGATAATAACTCTATAATAATTACATTTAATATATTATGTTAGATATTATATTAACACATTCTCAAAATCAAACCTGAAACACCAAACTTAAAACACCTAAAAGGTGTTTTGAAATAAGTGTTTTGTTTTTGGTTTGAGGATGATTTAGCTCAAAAAACACCATGATTTTCAAACGCATGGTGTTTTATTTTTGGCAAAAACACCATGAAAATAAATAAAACATAATGGTATCCAAACGAAGCCTAAGTTAGGATGTTAGCCTCATGGTAATGAGTCTACTTCCTAATCTTGTTTTGATGATTACAAATAATTCCTAACATTGTGCGTCGAGTGTTTGCATTTGTTTTGTTAGGTAATATACACAAATATCGTTGTTGGAGGATGGATGGAATCGAGATTTCACGATCATATCCATTGGAGGATAGAAGGAATAGTAGAGTGAAGCCTATGCACAATTCAAGTCAAAGATTCAAGTTCAAGCTTCATTCGCAACCAAGTTGAGCTACATCGAAGATCAAGAGATTGGGTATAGTTTTTATAGTTTAGGTGTTATACTTGTGTGTAGATACCTTAAAGCTCAATATCACATACACACATACAAGTATTGGTTTCTCATATA
>BQKN01058464.1:33624-66980 GCA_022839385.1 Asparagus kiusianus | reverse complement strand
GTATATATATATATATATATATATATATATATATATATATATAATTTATATTTTTATGTGTTATATAATTTGTTTATGTAACTTCTATAAGTATTTACAATTTCTTTATGTATAATATATGTATATGTGTGTGTGTGTGTGTGTGTGTATATATACATATAGATATATTGAATGACATAAATACTTTGGTCTGCATAGTCTAGTGGTAAAATTTAGGAGTTTAGAGAGGAGGTTAGTAGATCAAATCCTAGCCACAACATATATATTTAGAAGTCTTTGATTGGGCCTTGGGCTCTTTGAATTCTACAATTATTTTTAATTTTGTTTGTTTCTATAAATTCTACAATTATTTCATATTATTTTATCATTTTAATTTCTATAAGTTTTTATATTTGTAATTACATAATTATAATTGATTAATAATATAATTTTTTAATCAAAATTGTGTATATTTTTTGTTTTGTATTCTTGAAAAAATAAATAATTCAAAAAACTAAAAAACTAGGCCGGTCCGGACCCCGGCCCGTTCAAGCCCGACCCGTTCAGATCCGAAGTAACCGGGCCTGAGTCCGGGCTCCTGTTTTGCCTGGCTCGGATCTACCCGGATGGACATGCCTACTTGCACTTGTAGGGAGCAAGAAGCTTGAAATCTAAGGATCTTGGATGCAAGTGGTGGAATTGGGCGAAGGCTTTTCTGGTGCGAGTAGTCACACAGATTGGTTCAGTTAATAATGATGTCTATTTTCAACAATTAAAGCGCTCGGAAATTTTGACTTAAGAGACTTTAAATTTAAGGTGAAGGGTTGAAATCTAGAAAGAGTAAAAACTTCACAAAATTTACCTAAACTCTCGAAAAATTCCATACATTGAAATGTCTTTTTTCTGAAGAACCCTTCTCCGTAACATAGTAAACTGCGCTCTCTCTCAATTTTATATTTCCAAAATATCACAACTCTTGGCAACCCTCACAATATATTTAGAGTTATATGTGGTACAATGTAAGTGACATTAGTATGTTATCAGAGTAAACATGATCCAGTTTTCCACTGGAGATGAATTCAAAAGCGGAATTTCAAAGATAATGATATTGCTGCATGAGGGCGTGTTTTGGTTCATTGAAAAAGAAATCAACTATATATTAGAGTATGAAACTATGACCTTAACTCACACCATAGTATTAGAGTATGAAACTATGACCTTAACTCACACCATTATAAATATCTGTTATTTTGGGTTTTTTGCCAAAAGTTATTGGGGGTTAAATAAAAAGTGTAAACCTTATTGGGTAATTGGGCCGTATTTTGGTTATTTGACTGCACATAAACTAATGATGTTACCTTTGAGGGTTTTCTGCCAATAGTTATTAGAGTATATTGAGAATTTTAAAGATATTTGAGATTTAGTTCTAAATAGTAACCTTATTAGGGGTTTTGTGAAAGTTACCCATATGTTAATTTTGAGGGTTTCATGAAAATGTAAAAAAAAACTTGGAAAATCTAAAAATTCAAAAAAAAAAAAACTCTTAACATTCTACAGTTATACATTTTAAGGGGATTTGTTTTCTAATTTTAGTTTTTTTAAGGGGTAGTTTGTACTTTATATGTTTTTTGGGTTTTTTTAAATTTTCTAGAGGTTTCTTTGTAATTTTCTAATTTAAAGGGCCTATTTGCCTATTTATGATTTTTAGGAGTTATATTTAAATTTTATTAGATTTTTTTGTAATTTTCATATTTTTCTTGTGTTTGTTTAAAGTTTTGAATTTTTAGGGGATTGTTTGTAATTTTAAAGTTTAAGGAGTTTGTTTATAATTTATATATTTTGAATAGGTTGTTTGTAATTCATGAAATTTTCATGTGTCATTTATAATTAAAAATTATAACTAACCTCTTGAAAATTTGTAAAATACAAACAAACCTCTGAAAAAATCTTAAAGATATATACATCTAGCATTTGGGTGGGGGTTTCCCCAAAAATATAGGGGGTTAAGTGAGAAATTGTAAAACTTATTGAGCTATTAAGGTAACAATGTTACAACTTTCAGGGAATAAAGTGAGATGAGTTCATAGGGATTTCTCAAGATTTCAAAATTGAGGTAGGTTATCTAAAACAAGCTCAATCATGATGACGGTTTTCTCAAATTGAACTAGTTGGGGGGGGGGGGGGGGGCTTGCTAAGACACACCCTATATTTGAGGGGAGTTAAGTGAGAAAAGTTCAAAGGATTACCTTAAATTTTCATAATTGAGAAGAGTTATCTACAATATGCTTAAACTTGAGGGGGTTTTCTCATATAAAAATAGTAGAGGGGTTTTTTTTCTAAAAGAATGATTTTCCCCTAAAATTATCGCTTTACCAAGTTTCCCGATAAAATTTCAAGGTTAAAGGGGTTTTCTCATAACCCCTAACCTTACTGGATTTTCTGATATTTTCAAAGTTATACAGAGTTTTCTAATATCTAGCCTTTAAAATATTATACTTTGTTTGCATAGTTATCTACACTAAACATGAGATTTATTGTTTGCTTAATAATTTACTATATAAAATAGGAAAGGCACATCATTTTACTATAAGCAACTAACTTAGTGAAAAATGTTTTTTTAATTTTTTTAATGACTAGATAGGGGTAGTTTGAAGAATAAAAATGTGGATATTTAGGCATTTGAAACGTTCAATAGGTATGTTAATGCAAAGAGAATTATCCATGTAAAGTTACTCAAATAAGGATCGTTAATTTACAATTAACTTCTAAGTTAATGCATTTGCTTTTAAAAATTTTGTCTTTCCAATATTATAATTTGTAAACACACGTGAAAAGAGATATAAAGTAGTTTTAGTCACATTTTAGTTTTTCTAATATTTTGATTATGAGATGTTCAATATATATCATTTCAAAATATTTTGGTTCTTCACCAATTACGAGCCTTCAAGATGTTCAATAAGTATGTGTAGGCAAATAAAATTGCCTTTATCCCTAATAAATAAATGTGGAAGTTCTTCTGCATGACTGGACTTCGCCTGCATGTTTAAGTTCACGTGAACATGACCTAGTCTACTTCTTCTCTTGAACAACTAAGTGTACACCAAGTCAAGTTTGCCTGAATAACTTGACTTCACCTACACGTATTAAGCTTGCTTACAAGAGGTTTGCCTATGAAGCTCGCCTACAAGAGGTTCGCCTAAATGCTTGGTTCGCTAACCTCGCCTACAAACTCGCCTATGAAGTTCGCCTGCAAGCTCGCCTAAATGACTTGATCGAGTTAGCTCGAATTGCGGGAGTGGTTACGCCCACTTCTCACATTCTAAGGAGGTGGTTACGGTCGTTCTTCTCTATAAAAAGCCATGAGGTAGGCTACAGAGAAGGGGATTGGACTTCTTAACATATTAAGAGAACCAAAAATTTTGCATCTTGTGCATTTGGCCTTCGAATCTAAGCTCGGGTTTTCAAACTTATTCGACCAAGCTTCTATCACGTGCTAAAGTTTGTTCGCGATCTCGTTCGAATCATCAACAGGAAACAAACTCGACACGAGCATCAAGGGAAGCATCCTATCACCCCAAAGAACCCATGTTAAACAAGGAGAGATCAAACCAGTTCTCTCTGATTCTGTGTAAAAGTAATTTACAATTTCTAACAAACAATTCAATTAATACAAAATTAAGGTTAATTTTTATAACCTACAGAAGATGGCGACCACAATGAGAGAGACCATTCTTTCAAACGAGATAGTGGTAGCACATTTTGACGAGGTTACTGTAGGGACGACCTTTGAGTCCCTCGTCATAAAGTTCGATGAAGTAAAGTATGAAGAGTATTTATCTTCTGCTTCTTCTAGCAGCAAGATGCCACACAAATATCGCAAAGTGATGTGTGTGACCCAGCCCCAACAAACCAATGCTACTATACCTGAAAGCTCTACCAGAGCAAGCATTGAGGGTGATACGAGTCGTCAGACGAGCACCATTGATTTCGGAATTATCAAGAGTGGGTTGTGAAGAAGACGATAGAAAAGGACAAGAGCAATTCAGTTTTAGGCGAAGGAAAATACCTTCTCTAGATTATGAAAATAATAGATTACAAATCCCTCTCTCTCACAATCTCTCTAGAATCAGGAACAATCTCCCAATTCTCTCTAAACCCTAATCTCTTGATTAGAATCTCACCTCTTATCTCTTTCTCCGATTTCTGATTGTTTAGAACCCTAAAACAACACTATTTATAGAGTTTACAATATGGATGGTAAACTTATAATTAAACAAACCAAAATCAAACAGGAAAATAGAGTCCCAAACGAACTAGGAAGGCCTAGTAAACCGTCATAGTCGACCGTAGAGACCATCGCGATCGACCGGATCCAATGATCGAAACCAAAATCAACTAAAGGGTTTTAGCGGTCGACCGTCTAGTTCGTCACGGTCGACCATGAAAAGTCTAGAGACTTTTCTCTGTCCTGTGCACACTCACGGTCGACCATGGCGTCATGTGCGGTCGACCGCTAGAAGCTCAAAATGCCTCCTGCAGTCTTTTCCTATAATCTTCACCTTTGCCACCTTCAACAACTTCGTCCACGTCTCTATCCTCAAGATACTATGAGAATCATCTATCCTCAAACTCTCATGAGGATCGCAAAACTCCCAAAGCGAGGAAGAAGATACACCCATATCATGGCTCCCCCTTTAAGAACTTGAAGTCCTGTTCATATTAGAACTATAGCTGAGGGAACTCACGAGCCCCTCCTTCTTTTCTGAACCATTTGGCCTTGCTAGGAATCTAGTCTTGACATCCGATCGGAAACAACTCTGTCCCGCTTCTCATCGTAGTCACCTTCCACTTTAAATTACAACCCTCTTTCAGTGGCTCCTCATAAGAACCAATGCATAGCGTAACAAATTTCTTGTTTGCATTCACTAACCTCTTCACTTAGTTCACCGTCACCAAGTTGGTCTCCTTCGGAAGAGACACCGAACGAAATATGAACTTTTCACCATCTTTGATGAATATGTACTTCTGAGCCCGTCTCTCATAGATCGCGCATCTATCCCACAAATAGGGATTACCTAGTATAACCTGACAAATATCTAATGGAACTACGTCTCACGTGACCTTATAAATATACGACTCATGGAGCACAAATCTGAAAGTGTATTAATCAACTACACTCAGTCTCATCTCCTTCTGAATCCACCCTAATAGATAGGGCTTTGGATGCTTGACTGTCTTAAGACCCAGCTTCTGAACCAAGGCCTCGGATATCAAATTCTTCTTGTTGCCTGGATCAACTATGGCATCTACCAAACTAGTCTTCACTTGAAACTTAAAAACAAAGAGTTGCTCTCTAGGGTCATCATCCTCTTTCGTGATTTGTTTTCCCATCATAAAATTAAGACTATTGTTGGGTTCTGTCATCATTAGGACTTCTTTTGGAACTTGAACTATCACGTATGTCTTTTTCTCCTCTTTCTTCTTCAATCCCCTTGGCTTCAGATGAGGATACTTCTCCCAACACCGATCAACTATGTGCCTTGTCTTCTCGCAATGACTACAAATCAGCCCTGTTTTCCCTGGATCACTCTTCTTCTCCTCCTCCTTAGATTGAGAACCTTTAGACTCGCCTCCAGCTTGTTTTGCATCTCCTTTTGCCTCGTTGCTCCTCTTTTGCTTACCTTCAATGGCAATAGCCTTCATGATCGCCTCTATAATAGATTCCACCATGAATAACTTCATCTCCTTCCTGATATAATCGCTCAATCCCGCCATATACTTCATAAACACAGAATATTCCTCCGTTGTAATGTTGAGGACCATCGCTTGCTATTGGAACTTCGTGGTGTATTCTTGAATGGTTTGATTGACTCTTTGGCGCAAGTCGTACCACTTGTACTAATGCTCCTCAAGGAATCCCACCGGGTAGATTGTTTCCTCAGTAACTCCTTAAACTTATTCCACGACACTGTCTTATTTTCTCATTTGCAATAGGATTTCCACCATGTCAATGCATGCCCTGAAAGCTTCAAAGTCACGAACACAAGTTTCTCCTTGGATGAATATCCGTAGAGGGTAAAATATGTCTTCATCTGCTCGATCCAACCATCGAGCCTCTCGACATTGACGCTCCTATCATAAACAGGAATCTCCACCTTGCAGTCTATTTTCAAATTCTGGTAAGAACCCTTACCCCTTTGATGTGGGACAGTCTTGACAATTTCGGCCTCCTCTTCAGAATCGGATTCCTCACCTTCTCCATCGGACTCTACAAGTCTCTTCTTGACTGCCGGTATGCTGAAACGTCAAAACCATTAGTTTTCGAGAGACTCTCTTAGTGACCAGCAAAGACAAGGCCTCCTCTCTGAAGACGCAATCGTCAAAGGAGATGAGCTTCTGATGACTTGGATCCTGGAATGAACGAATCCTCAAGTCAGTTAGGGAGGCTCTGGAATGAACGAATCCTGGAATTCTATCGAAATATGCATCATTGGAAGGCTGAATAGGCAAAACAGCCTGTGTGTTTCGCCCATGTGGGCGAAATAATTTATACTACCTTCGGTATTTTGGCTATAATTATTTCGTCCGACCTCAGAATGAGGTGATTTCAATTGCATTGGAAAGCTGGCCAAGAGATCTATGACTTTTGTCTTTTGAGCTTCTCTGGATTTGAAATGCATTATGACTAAAATTTTTGATCTTCATACTCGTGCATTCCTTACTTCCCCTTTGGTATCAGATAATCCTCTTTGACTCGGACATCGACATTCATCGCCTTCTCTTTATCTCAAGCTGTATGTGGGAACCTATAGGTAATATTTTAAGAAAATGCTCGGCTTGTTCTCCGTGCACTTTCAACTCTTTCCAGGTCTTGGATGGGCTAATCCCCATGGCTTCCAGAACATCGAGGGAGAGGTTGTGTTAGACCATAGAGGGGGGGTGGTTAGGGTCTTATGCTAATCTAATCTGATTTTATGCCAATTAAAACTAATTCAAATATTATTCTTGCAAGATAGATATACAATATGATCTAAGCAAGAATATGCAATATACACAAGGTGATATATCCTAGCAAAGAGGTATACTATATGATATATGCAAGGATATGCAAACACAAGGGTAACATAAACAAATGATATAGTGGATGAAATAAACAATGAGAGAAAGGCTATAAAGATGAACAAATATAAGTGTGCTAAGCCAAACTCAAACAAGCAATATGATCACGGAGTTCGGACCTTCCGTCCTACGTCTCCGCTCCCTACTCTCAGGGAGAAATCCACTATCACAACCGGGTTTTCTACGCTCACCCGAATAACGTTTACAACCATACTATGTCGGTTTTCAACGATCACTGATCAACGTATACACTCACTCACAATGTTGGTTTTTAACGCTCACCGATCAACGTCCACTCCTCACACTCAGTTTTCTAGTTCACCGAAAACTTCACAACAACACACTCGGTTTTCTAGCTCACCGAAAACCTTACAACACTCTTAATGTAACAATAAACGATTTGTTCTCTCATACAAGGCGAGAACTCAATTAAGCACAACTCAATGTTACAATCTCTCACAACCCTAATATACTATGTATGTAAATACAATAAGCTCATGTGGGTGTGTGTAACAATGAGACTAAATAAAAACTTAACTCAATAAGAACTAGCTATAAGATTGATATGAAATACAATAGTAAAAATGCTAGGAAATAGAGTTAAGGAAACTTCTCTATAAACACAAAGAGAGGATGAGAGGATATTGAAGATGAACTCCTCAACAGATGATGCAAACTCCTCTTTGTAACAGCAAACCCTAAAAACAAACTAAACAAACTTAAACTCTTTTAAAACATGTTTAAAACATTTCTTGGGTGCTTAATAGAACTGAGGAAAGAGGGGGTATTTATAGAAACCCCAAAGCCAAGAGAAAGCTAAGAAAAAGACAAAAAAATCACTCAGCAACGGCTCTGGAAACTAGCCGTTAGAACTGAAATGACAGTGCGGCGGTCGGCCGCGGGCAACAAAGAAAACAAATTGTGGCTCTGGGCAAGCGACGGTCGACCGCAACGGTCGAACACGAAAGTCTCTGGACTACTTATGGTCGACCGCCATGGTCGACCACGAGCCAACAAAACATATTCTAAGTTCTGAACTCATGGCGGTCGACCGTGATGGTCGACTGCGAACTGATACTCAAGAAAACAGGTTTTGAAAGTGAAATGCTAATTTTAAAATACTGTTTAAAAATATCAGATAAATTCCAAAAAAATGTAAAACTTTGGAGAATGATTGTAGACATGATAATAAACATGCTACAACGACTGGTTTCCAAAAAAGACTTCCCAAATAAAAAATATCATCATTTTGAAAAATAGTCCAAAACACGAAAATGTAAACATATGAATTTTGACATTTAGGCTAAACCATGTTTTGAAACTTTACACAATGATTATGTAGACTTAATAAAATATGTATATGATAATTGTTAAGTCCAAAACTAATAATACAATATTTTTATAAATACAATAGAAAATGAAACATATGAGTATGTATATGAAAATATATTTGTTTCATATCTAAGTAGTTAAACCAAATCACAATAATAAATATGAAATATGTAATTTCATATTTGTAAACATGAAAACCAAAACTTGTGTTGTATATATATATATGACTACATATATATACAAGGAAACCAATAAAATGTGTGTGTATATGATATTGAGCTTAAGGTACTTAACACACATAATATAAAACCTAAACTAAGTTACCCAAGCTATGATCTTGATCTTCAATAAGCTCGACTTGGTACACTTACGGATGAAGCTTGAACTTGATCTTTAACTTTGAATTTGCATAGCTTCAACCACTATTCCACCAACCTCCATTGGATATGATCGTTGAAGCTCTATTCCATCCATCCTCCAATACGTTGTTTGCCTAGAATAAATACGAAAACACAAACACTAGACAAACAACATTAGATGTAAACTGTTTGCTAAATCACCATCAAAATAAGAAGGCCAACAGGTTGTTATGACAAGTTCGAAGAATGAACTCCTTCGTGACTATGTCTTGGTAGTTCATCTCCTTATTTTTGAAGCGCTTGATAAAATTATCAACCGACTCCCATCTTCCTTCCTCTCATCCAGTTGGGTTCCAATCGACACCTTAGTGCCGTCATCAAAAAAGTTGCTGAGAAACAGGCTTTCCATATCATCCCAGTTGTTAATGCTCCCTGGCTTGAGACGTTGATACCAATCGAAGGTGGCCCCGCAAAGGGTGCCTACGAATGACCAAATCATCAAGGCATGAATCTGTTAGTCATGTACTTCCCTTATTCGTTGCATGTTCAGCTCCATCTCAGCCTTGAATTCTTCTTTCTGCTTTGCTAAAGCTTCTTGAAGTAGTTGAGTTATTGTTCAGTGGTGACCATGAACATTTCATGAGATTGTCCCATGCTAGACACTGTATTATCCGAGGTGACCGCAGAGCAAGCATCTGATGTTTCATCATCTAAGGAGTGTTCTCTATTTGGCCTAGGTCTGATAGTTCACAACCATAACCAAGCGATACACTGGGATGCCCCTGGAAAGGGATCGGGACTAGAACGTCGTGTTCACTTTCCCTTATTGGCCATATTAATGCTAACTTCGGGAAATTCATCATCATGACTGGGGCCCTTCTACAAAAGCACCTTGATTTGGAATTAGATGCATTGGTGGAAATCCTTTCGAATACCGAGACCCTCCATAGAGCAGTCTTGGGGAAGCTACACGCTGATAATACTACTCTGATTAACTTTTCACGTGGATAATGAGAGTCCAATTCTGGGATACTTCTCTTTCGAGATTTCTTTGTACACCCCTAGCCTAATAGTACAACTCATTAGTGTTGTGGCCGGAGAAACCTATCAGCTATTAACTTGATTCCATAGGTATGACGTTGTCATGTAACGAACATGTCTCCTTCTAGGGATGTAACGCCTTGTTAGCGTTCTTAGGAGTCGCATATTTAGATCCACCCCTTGCGAGTGTGGAATCTCAACAGGCTCCTGAACTTGGACACATAACCCCAAGCGGGTGGTTACGGGTGTTTCCCCATATGAGATGGATTCGACTTGTTAGGTGGGCACGTACGACCCCCAGCCTGAATAGTCACTTAGGATTCGTTCACCGGACCCAAGTGTTATTTCACTAGAATTTTGCCCCAATCTTCGTGTAGAGGACCAAGGTAATCTGCCATTGTTTACTTGATCTTGGGCGAATTATCACTACCATGAGGCTTCATTAGAGGTGTGGGAGCAGGATCAGAGGCTGAGGGAGGCTGAGAAACAGCCTAGGGGGTGACACCAGGTGCGAAACACAGCTTGTGTTTTGCCCTAGGTGCGAAACACATGTTGTGTTTTGCGCCGGGAGGAGTTTTTTCGGCACTTTTCTAAGTTGCTTTCGGCATTGTTTTGGCCTTCAGCACCCAGACTTGTTTGGATTTTAGCGGTTCCTTGGCTGCCTCTTACTTTTGCAGCTTTTGTGCCTTCTACACGAGAATTCGTGCATGCGAGAGAAGTGTCGTGATGCTTCTAGATGCGCACCTCGAGAGTCGAACGGTTCGTTTGACATGAACCCACTTGTTGGTTGATGGTTTGGAGGAGGGATCAGTTGCTTGTTGTGGCTGCGGCCTAATTGCTTGGCACCACCTAAATTCCAAATCCGCTTGATAGAGGAGTCCATCAATCTGCTCCATAGCTTTGGCGAATTGACAAGCGAGGTGTTGGCGTTGCTTCTGACGAGCCCTCTTTGTCAGAATCTGTACGCCTTCAGCGGGTAACTCCTTAACTGGAGAGGAGTTATCATGAGCAGCAGATCTGGCTTCCTTGGATGTCGGAAGAGCATTACGAGAGGAATTAACAACGAGCGGGCAAGAATCATCACCCTGGGTCTTCAGATCCGAGGACCAACAAACCTTCTTCAGCGAAGAAATCTTCCTACACTTGCGAGGGGAGGAGGATCTGGATGAGGAGGATGAGACGTACTTCTCAAACTTCTACTGGTTGAACTCATACTCGACCTCTGCTTCAACCGGGATCATGATCCTTGATTGCGACACTCCGGACTCGATAGCGAGACCGTCGGCTCCCATTGTGGTTGCCAGCGTGTTTACATTGGAAATATTTTTCATTGCTGAATCCATTACACGTTTATCATCTTACAGATTCAAAAAAAGAAAGTTAGTCTTTTTATAAGACTTTCTTACACAATGAAAACAAATAGGGGGATCTCCTAGAAACACACGTAGGATTATTTATCGATCGCTGCTTGCATGGGATATTTGCTTGTGCCGGGGACTCTTTGATCTAGATCCGGTTGATCTCACTTAACAAAGAAAACAAGAACTAAAGTAAATATCTCAACAATGTGAGATAAGTACTCTTCTCAAAATCAAAATAAAGTCTGATCTTAAGGAACTGATGCAAGGGTGCCAAAAGGCTACAGATCTACCGAACTCCTCCTCTTTATGCTGAAAAACTCACCAAGATCTCCTCCTCCTCTTTAAAATTTGTGGCTTAGCTCTCTCAGGGTCAGCACCTCGCCTCCAAGCTCAACCCCCCCGGTGCATAGCGACCCTAGGGTTGTATTTATAGGCTTTGAATGCCTCATTTTTGGATAAGAATTCATAATTTAATCTTATCTTCAGTTGATAATCATTTTTTTACGTTCAAGGATAGCCTCAAGTTAGCTTAGAGGTTCATGAATGAACGAATCCTAAAATTCTATCGAAATATGTGTCATCAGGAGGTTGAACGAACAAAATAGCCTATGTGTTTCACTCATGTAGGCGAAACACACTTGGTGTTTCACCTATGTGGGCGAAACACACAAGTTGTTTCGCTCATATGGGCGAAACACACTTGGTGTTTCGTCCATGTGGGCGAAACCGTTTGTATTACCTTTGGTATTTGGGCTGTAATTCTTTCATCCTACCTCAGAATGAGGTGATTCTAGTTATATTGGAAAGATAGCGAAGAGACCTATGACTTTTATCTTTTAAGCTTTTTTGTATTTAAATTTCATCATGGTCGAAATTTTAGTTCTTTATACTCGTGCATTCCTTTATTTCCCCTTTGGCTTCGGATAATCCTCTTTGACTCGGACATCGATGTTCATCACTTTCTCTTCGTCTCAAGCTACATACAATAACCTATAGGTAATTTTTGACACCTACAGTGCCATAAGTATAATTTTTAGAGATCACCTATGGAAAACAGTGGAATGCTACGTAGATGACTTGGCTGTGAAGAGTCGCAGCAAAGACGATCATCTTCGAGATTTAAATATGATGTTCAAACTAATGTGATCCCACCAACTAAAAATGAATCCTACAAAATCATTTTTGGGGATGTCAAGTGGCAAATTCCTCGGATTTGTAGTCACAATGAAAGGGATGCATATAGATCCTGATAAAGTGTGAGCTATCCAGGAGCTACAGCCACCTAGGAATATCAAAGAATTTAGAGGACTGCAGGGACGTCTGGCGTACATCCGTAAGTTCATTACAAATCTCTCGGGTAAATTCCAACCTTTCTCAAAACTAATGAAGAAAGATGTATCTTTCGTGTGGGATAAAGTTTGCCAGAAAGCGTTCGATGAGATCAAAACTTTTCTCTCAAACCCGCTAGTTTTGGTAGCCCCAGTCTCAGGGAAAGCCTTCTTGATTTATGTGTGAGCAATGGAGCATTCTTTGGGTGCCCTGTTAGCACAAGATGATGATGTCAACTATGAGCAAGCTATTTATTACTTGAGTAGAACCTTACAGGGAGCTGACATTAGTATCCCATGGTCGAAAAGGAATGTTTGGCTATAGTGTTCAAAATTCAAAAAATAAAACATTACTTGGTTGGTCAAACAATACATGTCATCTCCAGGTGAATCCCATCCGAGTCTTCATGACATAGCCCGGATCGTTAAATTAGCACCTAACAAGATGGGCACTCTTGCTATCTCAATATGATATATGCTTCATGTTGTAGAAGTCCGTCAAAGGGCGGGCTATCCGTGATCTCATGGCCAGCCATCCGTTAGAATCAAAAATTGACTTATTCGAAGACATGCCGGATGAAACCACGAAGACAATACGACTTTGCAAAAGGAAATCTAGCAATTATTTTTTTATGGTGCATCCCGGGCAGGCCCATAAGGGACAATTGTTGCAAGAGTGGGGACCATATTAATCTCTCCCCAAAATCTAGTACTACCTCGAGCTTTCTCTTTAACAGAGCCATGCTCCAACAATGTGATCAAGTATAATGCCTTGCTCATTGGACTCGATCTCTCCAAGGAATTAGAGGTAAAACATCTTGAAGCATATGGCGACTCTAAGCTCATCGTCAATCTGATGACAGGGGAATACGAGGTCAGGAATGACGACTTGATCCCATGTCATAAAGCGGCTATCAAATTAGCTGAGTCATTTGAAGACTTCACATTGGTTATGTACCGCGTTCTAAGAATATGCACATAGATGCGTTGGAGGCACTTGTAGCTACTCTAACTCAGCCGCCAAGGACAAGTCAACATATCACTGTCGCAAGCCAACAACTCTTTCGACCGAAGTATGCTCTGGAAGTGAATACAACTCACCAGATGACAGTTCAACTTGAACCGAGAGATTAGTGTTTCCAAATTATTGACTACGTCTTATATGGCATACTCCTCTAAGATGTTAAAGAGCAAGAGTTTGTCCGTAGACGTGCACCAAGATTTTACTATGACTCAACAATGAAAACATTGTATCGTAGGTCGTATGACGACATGCTACTACGATGCCTTTCAAGTAAAGAAGCACAAGAAGCCTTGAAGGAAGCCCATGATAGTACCTGCGAAGCTCACTAACTTAGACCCAAACTCTGGGACTGCTTGCGGATAATAGGATACTATTGGCCCAAGATTATTAACGATGTCATTGCTTATGCAAGACGTTGCCATGCATGTCAGATTCATGCCAATTACGTACATCAACCGCCTGAAGACCTGCATCCGATGGCGACTTCGTGGCCATTCGAAACATGGACCGATATCTCTGCCATCAGCAAAAGATCATCATTTTATCATAGCAATAACTGATTACTTCTCTAAATGGGCCAAAACCATTCCCTTGAGAGAAGTCAAAACTAGCGATATTGTCAAATTCCTGAAGCATCACATCATATACAGATTTGGTGTCTAAAGATGTATCATTATGACAACGGGTCATAATTCGTTAGTCATACATTTACCTGGTTCTGTGACAAGTTTAGAATTCAGAACCTAGCATCCACTGTTTATAATCCGTCGACAAATGTACTATTGAAAGCTTTCAATAAGATGATCGTAATGATCTTAACTAATTTGACATCTACCAGCAAGCGTGATTGGGATGAGAAGCTCGGTGAAAGCTTATGGGTGTATCGTACTATAGTATGCACCCCAACCGACGTCACGCTTTATTCCTTGGTATATAGTTGTAAAGCCGTACTGCCTCTAGAAATCTAGACCCCATCCCTATGCATCACACTTGCAATAGGGATGACCACTGAATAAAATCATCGGCGACGTCTCGAAGAGCTAGAGGCGTTAGATGAAAAGCGGCTTGAGGCTCAACAACATATATAGTTATACCAGGCCTGAATATCCAGGGCTTACAACATAAAAGTTAAGCATAGAGTCTTCAAGGAGGGAGATTTAGTCCTCGCCGTTCGACGACCGATGATCCTTAACTCCAAGAAGAAAGGAAAATTTCAACCCAAGTAGGAAGGGACCATCATAGTGGAGACGGTCTATTCGAATGAAGCTTATCGCCTTGCCAAACAAAATTGCAATAAGATTATGATGCCTATCAACGGTAACTTTTTGAAGAAGTATTACCCATAAACTTTTGATCAGATAGCACAAAGAAGGTTTCGTCCCTTTAACTCGCACGAGGTCAACTAAGGTAATAAACATTCCTTACTGCCCTCCTAACTCTCTCATCTTCAATAGGATCGCGGTTCGCCACAAACCTATCACATTAACAATAACCTCTGATAGTCAATTTTTTTTCCAAGTTCTCCCACCAATCCTCTTCAATAGGATGGTGGGTCCTCACAAGACTATCATGTTAACAATCACCTCTGATAGTCAATTCTTTATTCCATGTTCGTACTTTGTCAAGTAGTAGCCTACCATGTGATGAGCCCTTACTTGTCACTCGATCAAGATGACAATCTACCATGCGATGATTCTCTACCTGATCTTTTCTGAACACTCTATGTCATTAGAATGATCGAAGATAGTAGTCTACCATGCAATGTGTCACTATTCCAATCACAGTTATTATACTCCTATGTTACTAAACGAGTTGATTATTTCTACATCATCATTCCTGCAAATGATGTTTGTTCGTTAATAGAGGCCTACCAAGGATGAGCCCCTATCTACACTCTTATTCCTAAATAGTGGTCTATCGTGCGATGTGCCTCTATTCCGATCCCAGTCGTTACACTCTTATATCACTGAAAGACTTGATCACTTTCCCACCGTCATTCTTGCAAATGGCCTTGTTCGTTGATAGTGGCCTACCAAGCGATATGTCTTATCAACTTTCTTATTCCCGAATAGTGACCTACCAAGCGACGAGTCGCCATTCAAATATGATATCGTTAATGCATTAACCGTTTCGTCATGCTCCATCGGTCATTCCTACAAATGATCACTTTCTGAAATAGCGGGCCTATCATGCGATGAGTCTCGCTTTCAAACTACAAACAACATAACTGAGCTGTATTATAACTTAACCATTGTAATTACACTCATTTCTTAATCCAACGCCTTAAATAGATAAGGATAAAAGAGAAATCTTAGCATTAAGCCTAAGAAAAGCTTCTCGATAACTCATCGTGCTGAGGGAAATAGAATCGCTAGCCCAATTTAAATGGTAATTGGTAAAGGCAAAATCAAATCTATTGATAGCTGGGGGTTTGCTAAAAATCTTAATTGTTAGTCAATAGAGCAATCAAAGCGGAATTCACAAGATATTGAGAGTGAGAGTTCAATAAAAACTAAATTTATTCATAATAGGAAGTTTTCATTACAAAATTTGTTCCAGAACAAAATCAAAAGCTTCTCAACCGAGCTTCGATATCTTGGATGGCCCTGGCATGCTCCTTTTCGACCTCGCTAAGGACTTGTCAGTGGATGTCTTTGTTGGTAAGTAAGACAGTGTTAGCTAGCTACATACCTACCGCCTTCAGAGCTCTATCCTTCTCCTCGAGCTCGCTAAGAACCAGCTGTTGTTGATTCTCAAGCCCCTCCAACTCTACCAGCACTTGTTCACGAGCTTGCTCCTTATTAGCCAAGAATGCTTGCGTTTCCATTATGATCTGCTTCACCCTAGAAATGGATTAAGCTAGGTCTGCTAAGACAAAGTTAGCCTTCCTGCATGCTTCTCTGATATGCTCACCCCGTGCAGAAGCTCGCTCTATCTCCTCCTTCAGTTGATTTTCCTATGCCAAGGCCTCCTCTAGAAGATGTTCTCACTCTTTTAGGGCTGTTGCAACCTTTTTAGAGGCTATGCTAATGATATTGGAGCTGTCGAAGCGGAGAGCGAGCAATTCCTAGATATCCTTCTCCATCAGCCACAAGCAGGTTTGGTATGGAGAAGCATCTGCACCAACCAGTCTGATCAAATTGTCTAAGTACATTTGTAAGACTAGTTTACAATAATCGAAGGAGCATCCTTCGTCCAACACCATCCTACTACCGTGTTGAAGAAAAGATCGAAAACTCTATAGTTCGATGTACGGCCCTTTTTCGCAAACGGGCTACGGGAGAAAGTAGAGCTTCATCTGCGACTAACGTTGTTATAGGAGCTTAGAATGAAGCGCCGGTGACTATTATGGCGAGAGTCGGAGTAGACACTGTCGAAATTAAGGACCCCGCCACTATTGTTGAAGTTCCAGCATAAGGAGAGGCATGAGCTTCAGTAATCGGTTAGAGAGTTGTCATATGGGGAACCGAAGCTACGACGGCGACAAT
This sequence comes from Asparagus kiusianus, assembly GCA_022839385.1. NCBI lineage: Eukaryota > Viridiplantae > Streptophyta > Magnoliopsida > Asparagales > Asparagaceae > Asparagus > Asparagus kiusianus. The sequence goes on along the minus strand of BQKN01058464.1, from coordinate 49,949 downwards.
GGCCATCGACGAAACTAGTGCCTCCTCTTCCTGAATTGCTACCTCTTTTGTTTGAATTGGAGCCTCAATTGGTGGGCTCAGTTGCTGAGAAATGTGCGGTCGAGGGGACGTAGAAGCTCCGCATGTATGAACTCTAGCATACTAGCCCACCTTTCAAGAGCGTTCAGAGTTGTATCAACTGCGATAAGGATTAACAAAAGAAATTTTAGTGTATTCAGTTAAGCTACTACACTTTACAATACCTTGAGCTGAAGTGGCAGCCTCAGAAACCTGCTCGTGAGGAGGACTCGAAGCATCCAAATCCTCAATGAGAGACTAGAGGAGAATGAGGGGAAGCGTGTTCGCCCTCATCATAATCTCCGAAGATGGCATCTACAGCGGCTTCACTATCATCAGAGTCATCAACTTGCTCTTCTTCCTCCTCTCTCTCTCTCTCTCTCTCTCTCTCTCTCTCTCTCTCTCTACAGAAGAGATGGTAATAGCTGCCTCCGCCGTTCCTACATTAATAATGACATAAGTTTGAACAAATGTGAGATGATCATATTTAACTTGATAATAGAAAAAAAAGACTAAAAAGAGTGATTACCCTCCAAAATGATCGGTTGGGCGGCTTCAGTTGTAGGTTCATCCAAAACTTGTTGAACAACAGCAAGCGTTGGCATCATCACCTCCGATGTTGATGAAGCTATTTCCGTCACAATAGCGGGGGCTGATGAAACATCTTCTTTAGCTGAAGGAGTTGGGATAATGGATGGAGCCACCTCTGAAGTTGGCTCGAGAGCGCTTGGTGTGTGGCCCTCCCCCATTTCAGCAATCGTCGTCGTCTTATCGTGGTGGGCCTTCTTCATCGGCTCTTCTTCAGAGGGACCTACCTCTGCCTATCATTGTTGTTTTGGCCGAGCTGCAAATTTAGGAACATATTTAGAAGTTGCAAATCCTGGCATTTGCATTCGTTTGGCAATAACACCCCTAACTTTCTCTAAAAATGTACCCACTCAGTTTAGCTCCTCGGCCTATTTTTCTTCTATCTCCTATTCTGCAGTGGCTGCGAGTAGGGAGGGGGCATATGGAGCTGGGAATGTGGGCTCATCAAAATCATACAGCCTCTAATAACCGCCAACTTTTTTAGAGTGAGCCTCTTCGGACTCCTCATATTGCTGATACTCTCTCCACCTCAGCACACGAGCGGTTTCGTCTAATCGACATTTCAGTACCGTCAAACAAGATTCATGAGGCTTGAGGCCTTCTGGCGCTGTGCTGGCACTCCGATACCACTTGGAATACGTCAAAGTGTGTCGGAGTGGCGGGTTCTTAGGCAGCAATGCAAAGTGAGTACTGATTTAATCCTGCCTGATCCCAATACCAGCTTCGTGCGCAATTGATCAAGCTCCCTTCAAAGCTTAGATGAGGGTTCGGGTTCCTTACATATAATTGATCATACTCGAATTGGTGTGCAAACTAGCATGGGAAGTAGGGCTCTATGTGATAGATCGAGCCCGTTCTGAAGATATGATAGCCCGGTCGGATGTTGACGAGACAACGGAAGCTGCCCAAGGATAGTGAACTATAATTATCAGCCGTTAGCCCGTCCACAAAACAGTCTTATATCCTCCATCTAAAAAGTAGGGGAAGCACCGGTATAAATTGTAATTGCTGAAATAGGAGAGAGCCTTCCTCATTTTAGCGATGTAGTTGTACTTCCATGAGCATCGCTCCAATGGCTGAATGAAGGGAATCATCTTTCCTTCCCGACGCGCTGCCGGTGCACTCATCAAACATTCGCAGTGCAGCATGAACCAAGCCATTAAATTAGTGTACGACAGGCTAACGCATGGGTTGAAAGTCTTAGCCACTTCTTCTCCATCTTGTCCCTCAACACACGACGATTTGTAAAATTGTGTCGTCGGATTGTGTAACCCGCTCTGGATACACGCTACTATAACAGGAAGTAGCATGTAGGAATGTTTGTGAGCTAAACGAACCGCGTGGTAGATGACCTCAACCGGGATCGCCTTGAAAGAGTGTGTGGGAATCACACATCTCTTCAGCCACAACATCAAGTACCCGGCAAGTAGGGCCTTGTTGGAAATAGGGAGTTTGGCTTGGTGGTGGAAAAATTGGAAAGTTGTTCCTGCCTTGAACCCTCCTTCATCAGATTCGAGGGTGTCAAAAATCGACTTACAGTCAAAAATCCTCTTCGCCACCATCGTGTCATCACAAACACCCAGGGGCAGAATAGGCCTTGTCTTATCGTTTGTATTCTGGAATAAATAATCGGCTCAATTCTTATAACAGATCACTTAGCTCCTCTTCTCTTGCCCCGATGATCTACCACCCCAACAATATGTAGGCATATGTGGTAGTGGCAGAGCAACTCCTAGAAAGTCTCAACCACTTGGGGAAATTTTTTTGAGAGATAGTCAATCTCCTTTTGTTCGGGTATGTACTCTTAGCTACTACCGATGTCTCTCCCATTGGCAAATCACTCTATAACAGACCAGGGTATAGAGCAGTGACACACTTGCTCAAGCTATCGATGCCAAACCCAGCTTTCGAGCTTGTGTAAAGGCCACAAGTGACTCCGTCCTGGGTGGGGGTTAGATTCTAGTTCATCACCCTCAGCACAGAGAGTGAGCACAGCTCCATGATCAAAAATCCCCTTGGCATGGGAGGGATGAAATAACGGACGTCGTCAACAATACGCAACCATCTGCTCTCACCAAGGAGTAGGCTTGTTGGATCAGCTTTTGCGTCACCAAAAAGAAAGTTGGGCTTCTTCCATCTCCTTATGCTTTGATCCGCCTCTTTGTGTTGATGATGTTTAACAAACAATTTACCACTAATGTTGGTTGTCTAGTGTTTGTATTTATCTATTTATTATAGATAAACAACATGTTGGAGGTTGGATGGAATTGCACCATAACGAACATATCAAATGGAGGTTGGCAAAAATAGTAGAGTGAAACAATTCAATTCAAGTTGAAGATCCAAGTTCAAGCTTCATCCGCAAGTTTACCAAGTCGAGCTTATTGAAGACCTATAGCTTGGGTAATCTAGTTTAGGAGTTTATATTATGTGTGTTAAGTACTTTAAGCTCAATCATATATAAACACACATTTTATAGGTTTCTTTGTATATAGATGTAGTTATATATATATACACACTTTATTATGGTTTTTATGTATATATATAGTTATATATATACATATATGTTTTGCTTTAATAGTTTTCAAGTTTTAATATGAAACAATTGAATACAATTGAAAATACATTTCTTGTTTCATGCTTATATGCATATATATGATTTCATCAATATCACTTTTATTTAGTTCAATAAAATCATATTTATTATTTTTGAAAAGTTTGCAAAATATGCAATTTTGTGAAAATATTATATTCTCAGTTTTTGGACTTAATAATAATCATATACATCTTTTATTAAGTCTACAAAATCTTTTTGTAATGTTTCAAAACATGGTTAAGCTAAAATGTCAAAACTCATGTGTTTACATTTTTATATTTTGAACTATTTTGCAAAATAATAATATTTTTTATTTGGGAGGTCCTTTTTAAAAAATAGTTTTTGTAACATGTGTATTATCATACCTACAATTATTTCTCAAAGTGTTATATTTTTTGAATTTATTTGATATTTTAAACTCTGCTTTAAGTTGGTATGTACTGTTTAAAACAGGCTGTGTGCATGTCTTGAGTCGACTCATGAACATTGTTGAGTCGACTCATAATCTGTTGTGTAGTTTACATTTTGTTTCTAACGAGTCGACTCATAACATCATGAGTCGACCCAAACAGGTTGAGTCGACCCAAACAGGTTGAGTCGACTCATGCCTGTCATAAGTCGACTCATAAAATGTGCTTGAAAGTGTGTTTTGTTTTTGCTGAGTTAACCATGACTTCATGAGTCGACTCATGCATGATGAGTCAACTCATGAATTTTATGAGTCGACCCATAAGCTGTTTTTAGCCTATAATGGTTAGGTTATGAGTCGACCCATGATATTTATAAGTCGGCCCATAAAGTGTCTGTTGCACAGTAATGGCTATTTTCCAGCCTTGTCCTGATTTTGTTTTTTGGTCATTTTGCTTGGGTTTTTGCTGATGTTTTGGGTGGCTATATATACCCCTCTTGCTCTCATCTCTTAGAATCGATCTAAGAAGTTTTTAAACAAGATTTAACAAGGATTTAAGTTTTGTTTAGTTTTGTTTCAAGTTTGGTTTGTGAAGATTATTTCACAAGAAGAAGAGATCATCTTTGGTTTGAGCTATGCACTTCACATCTTCATCTCTCTTGTTCTAAAGATGTTTTCTTAACTCAATTATTTAGCTTGTTTACATTTACATTGTCATATTTATATCAGCTAGACTTTAATTGAGTTTGATTTTATTTCTCTTTGTTTACACACACAACCATTGAGCTTATAGTATTTCATACATAGTATAATTTGGGTTGTGGGGGAGTGTATCATTGAGTGTGAGCTTATATTGTGTTCTTATCCATATTAGAGAACAATTATTTGTTGTATTATGCTTATTGTGAGATTCACTTTGTATTATACTAGTACACTGAGAGGAGTGTGTGGTGAGAGACGGGGTCACTTCCAAGAGGAATGGGGTAGGTAGTAAAGCCTAGGGAGAGGTGATAATTCCGAGCACTTGAGGAAGGACACGGGCTAGAGACCAACACTTAGAGGGTGTGGAGTGTTGTTACATTGTGAGATTGTGAACGTTGATCGGTGAGCGTTGAAAACCAATACTGTGTGGTGTAAACGTTATTCGGGTGAGCGTAGAAAATTCGGTTATGATAGTGAAGATCTCCTCGAGGTGAGGACCGAAGACGTAGGTCGTGGGGACTGAACTCCATGAACATATCGTTTGTTTGTGATTGCATTGGCGCACTAATTTTTATGTTCATATCTTATATCACCTTTGTATATTGTTTGTTACTTATATTGTCCACTATCTAGTTTAGATTATTTACCCTTGTGTTATTTGTATATCCTTGCATATATCTCATAGTATATCTCATTGCTAGATATTTATCTTTGTTCATATTGCTTATTCTTGCTCATAACATATTGTATATCTATCTTGCAAGAATAATTTGTTAATAAGTTTTAATTGGTATAAAATCGGATTAGATTAGCACAAGACCCTAATCACCCCCTCCTCTCTCAAGGGTCTAACAATTGGTATCAGAGCTTGGTGCTCTTTGATTTAAGGTCCAATCACCTTGAGTTAAAGATCCAAGTTATCGTTTCGTGCTAATCTAGTTTTGATTGCATTTGTCTTGCTTGCATATATACATTATGGATATGCACGGTACATCTAGTTTAGGTTATGCAACTAATATTTCTCCTAGATTAGATAATTTTCCCTATACCCAATGGTGTGTTAGATTTAAGCCTTTTGTAAGATCTAGATACTTCGATTTATGGGAAATTATAGATGATGCTTATATTGTGCCCACTTCGGAGAAATCCAAGTGGAATAAAAATGATCATCGTATGTTTACAACGAACAAGATTTTGTTAGAATATTTTCTAAATGCTTTTGATTCATCTATGTCTAACAAGTTTGTTCATTTTGATATTGCTTACACCTTATGGAAATTTATTAAAGCACATCAATGGGACTTGGAGGCGATCCGACAAGCTTTGGAGGATCCTTCTTCAAGTTCATATGGAGCATCATGCACACGAACACTAGGTGATAGCCCTAGTAAGGTTTACGAGTTTGAATCAATTAATGATTTATCTAGTGATGAACTTACTTGTGCAAGTGAAAAATTATTGCATGCCTATAACAAATTGCATAAAGATTTTATTGACTTAAAAAGCAAGCATGTAGAATTAAAATCCGATCATGAGGAGCTAGTGTTAAAATTGGATATCATTACAAAAGAAAATACCATGCTAAAAGAAAACACTGATATGTTAATTTTGGAAAATGAAAAATTGACCTCATCCATTTCTAGCTTAACTCATGAAAGAGATAATGCCATGTTAGAAGTAGAGAACATAAAAAATGATATTACTTCTTTTATAAATGACTATTTATGTTCCACTTCTAATAAAAATACATATGTGCCTAATGATGATTTGAATCTTGTGAATAAACGCATATCATCTTTAGATTCAACTTTGAAAACATGTATTGATAACCATAAGAAACTTATGAAAAAGTGTGCTAAATTTAGTGCTACAAAATCACCTACACACTATGCACACTTGTATAGCAAAATTTACAAATATTCTATTTGTGGCCGAACAGGCCATCTAGCTAAATTTTGCTATGATGCATAAAAATCTAAAAATGATAATATCAATGTTTCTTGTGCATCTCACAAGGCTTCTTCATCAGATACACATGCACATACTCATCATGTTCATCATAAGCATGCTCATGTGTTTAAATATGATTATTGTGGTCGTTTTGGCCATTTAGCAAAGTTTTGTTTTGATTTGAAAAAGAATTATAGTTTGCCAAATGTTTCTAGTAGACCACGTGTTTTTAAATGTGATGTGTGTGGTAGGTTTGGACATCTTGCTAAATTTTGTTTTGATATGTAAAAAACTCCTATTTTACAAAATGTTCCAAAAAGATCACCTTTGTTTGATAATGTTTCTCATTTGCAAAAATATTTATAAAATACAATCTTTATTTGCAAATGGTTCCCGTGCACGAGCTAATGGTCCACAAAAATAAATGAATCTCTTTCATTGCACAAATTACAATCGGAAGGGTTATTTGAGTGATTATTGTTTTGACCGTGTTAGCGTACCACATGTGCCCAAAAGGGATCATAACCCTAGGGCTTTGAGCTTAAATAATAGGGGTCATGTCCCTAACCAATCCGGCCCTAAGACTACTTGAGTGCCAAAATCTTTTAAACCAAGAATTTTATTATTTTTTATTTTTCATGTATTGGTTTTTGAAAAATGTTTTTGAATTTTTTTTTGAATATGAAAATAATTTTTCTTTGATCAATTCTTCTGTTTTCATGATTATTAGTTTTGATTTTGATGAGAGGTTTGTGTTTATATAACTCCCTGGGTTTATTGGGTGTTTATTCCCAAATCTTGTTTACCGGGTACTAAAAATCCTTATATGGGTTGAAACAAGGTCAAGAGCTTGATATGATTACCTCTCTCATTTGTGAAAATCAATGATGATTTGGCTTTATACTTTTAAAGATATTTTTTCCATAGTTCATGATTCTTGTACGTTTTGTAATCTTATTTTTGAACTATGAAAGTTTTGTTTTGATTTGTTCTTTTGAATTCATTATATAGCACAAATAGATGATTCAAATTTTAATTGTGCCTTATAATGCATTCTATATGTGGTTTGATCAAGTTCTTTAAAGAAAGCCTTCTTTATTGATCAAACATTGTTCTTGGACTTAAATCTTGATTTATGATTTCATTTGAGTGATTTGTTTTCATCTGAAAACCCTTTTTTCATGATCCTCATATTTACCGTTCTTTTGATTTCATAAATCTATTTTTATACATGATCTTTATGTTTATGTTTTGAGACATACCATTTCAATGATACATCCACATGTGTGCTCTTTATCTTGATATATGTGAGTAATTTTTAGCATGTTTTTATCTATGCTAACTCACATGTGTGCCTTAGCCTTCATTTCATACATTATGAGGCATTTTGATAGGGGAGCAATCCCTATACTTGTTTTATACTCACTCATGCTTATAGGTAGGGGGAGCTTTCGCTCTCTTCATTCTTGTTGGTTTCCCCTTTTTGATGTTGTCAAAGGGGGAAAAATATTGTGAGTATATTCTTTTTATTTATATGCATGATATTTGCAATATTGTATATTTATTTTCTTTCATGCATATATCCTTTTTGTAAATTGTTTGTCATCATCAAAAAGTGGGAGATTGTTGGCCTCTTTGTTTTGATGATGTTTAACAAACAATTTACCACTAATGTTATTTATCTAGTATTTATGTTTATCTATTTATTATAGACAAACAACATGTTAGAGGTTGGATGGATGCGCCATAACGATCATATTAAATGGAGGTTGGCGGAAATAGTGGAGTGAAGCAATGCAATTCAAGTTAAAGATCCAAGTTCAAGCTTCATCCGCAAGTTTACCAAGTCGAGATTATTGAAGACCTATAGCTTGGGTAATCTAGTTTAGGAGTTTATATTATATGTGTTAAGTACTTTAAACTCAATCATATACACACACACATTTTATTAGTTTCTTTGTATATATATGTAGTTATATATACATGCACACTTTAATTGTGGTTTCTATGTATATATATAGTTTTATATATACATATATGTTTTGGTTTAATAGTTTTCAAGTTTTAATATGAAACAACACTTAGAGGGTTTGGAGTGTAGTTACATTGTGAGATTGTGAACGTTGATCGGTGAGCATTGAAAACTGATATTGTGTGGTGTAAACGTTATTCGGGTGAGCGTAGAAAACCCGGTTGTGATAGTGGAGATCTCCTCGATGTGAGGAGCGAGGTCGTGAGGACCGAACTCCGTGAACATATCGTTTGTTTGTGATTGCATTAGCGCATTTATTTTTATGTTCATATCTTATATCGCCTTTGTATATTGCTTGTTGCTTATATTGCCCACTATCTAGTTTAGATTGTTTACCCTTGTGTTATTTGTATATCCTCGCATATATCTTATAGTATATCTCATTGCTAGGATATTTATCTTTGTTCATATTGCTTATTCTTGCTCATAATATATTGTATATCTATATTGTAAGAATAATTTATTGATAAGTTTTAATTGGCATAAAATCGGATTAGATTAGCAATGAGATATAAGACCCTAATCACCCCAACCCACCTCTCTCTCTAGGGTCTAACAGTCGACAATATGCAACCATCTGCTCTCACCAAGGAGTAGGCTTGTTGGATCAGCTTTTGCATCACCAAAAAGAAAGGTGGGCTTCTTCCATCTCCTTATGCTTTGATTCGGTCATCGCAGCATCTATGATTAGTTCTCGAAGCGTTAGATAATGTCCCTTAGAGACTCTCTGTTCTAGCTCCGCAGAGCTGTCAGGGGAGAAAATTGGTACATGTTTATGAATGGGGAACCTGGCTAGAATAAAAAAACCCTACCCTGCTAGCATGGCCAATAGCACTGACCCTGGAGAGAGCCTCTTCAGAATAAGCTACTACAAAAACAAAGAAATATAAGAAGTTAAGACTCTTTGAAAATGGGAAAATTTTTGCTGAGTCCTCAATTCAGGCAGACTCAGTTATGCAGGTGAGACCTGCTGATATACTTGATGAAGTCAACATTTTGCTTAAGTCCCTAAAACAGGCGAGGCAAGCCATACATGCAAGCTTAGCTAAACTAGCAAACTATGGAAGTGCGCCTAACCGAGCTAACTTCGCCTGACAGCTAAGTTCGCCTGAATAGCTAAACCTCGCCTAACAAGCGAAGTTCGTCTGAATAGCTGAACCTTGCCTGACAAGCAAAGTTTGCCTGAACAGCTAAACCTTGCGTGACTAAGTGAAGCTCGCCAGAAGAATGAATGTCACCTGTTCATCTTCTCCAAACCCCATAACACGGTTTTTTAGAAGCTTACTTGAAGAGGGTGGAGCAACACCAAAAGCGACTGAAACAGAGGCCCTACCCTTTCCCTTGGAAGCGGGAGCTTTGATCTTGGATGCCATGTCGAAAGATCACAACAAAAAAGAAACTCGCTCAAAAATTTTTGATATTCAAGCGAAGGAAGTTTGACTGTGCAGAAACTTTTCCACGAGGGAGGCGAAGCCTATATATAGGCAAAGGAGTCGACGGTTAAGATTCAATACCTCAACCAAAGATACGGGGTTGATTGAGCGAAACGGTTCGGTTTCAAAACGAACGGTCGCGATTAGCTCTTGTTTCAACAGTTCAGATTTAGTATCCAAATGACGAGACGTTTCGAATTCAATCGAATAGTTGAAATCCAATTTTTCAAAATCAACAGCCACGATTTATTGTTGAAGCGACGACCGAGATTAGAAATCTAAACGACGCCAACGGCTCAGATCAAATGTGTGAAAAGGAGAAAGCCATGTCACGTCGCATTTAATGCGATCTAACACGCTATCACCGCCTCGATTGGCGAATATCAAAGCTCACCTGCAATCGCTTGAAGCTCGCCTGTAGCTGTCTGGCTCGCTTGCATACTCAAGCTCACCTGCAATGCTAAACTCGCCTGAATAATTAGTTCTCCTGAACTCATTGAATTCGCCTGAAAAGTTCAACTTCACCATAATGGCCAAGTTTTCCAGAAAATTCCTCCACTTCGCCTAAGTGATCTTTTTTCTTATTCAAAGTATTCCAGACCACATACAACCTAATCTGGGTCAGAAAACTTTGAAGGGGGTTTTGTAGGCAAATAAAATTGCCTTTATCCCTAACAAATAAATGTGAAAGTTCGCCTGCATGACTGGACTTCACCTGCATGTTTAAGTTCACGTGAACATGATCTACTCTACTTGTTTGCCTGAACAACTAAGTGTACACCAAGTCAAGTTCGCCTGAATAACTTGACTTCGCCTACACATAGAGGTCCACATATGAAGCTTGCCTACAAGAGGTTCGCCTGAATGTTGGTTCGCTAACCTCGTCTACAAGCTTGTCTGCAATCTTGCCTATGATGCTCACCTATGAAGCTAGACTGCAAGCTCGCCTGAATGGCTTGACTGAGTCAGCTCGAATTGTGGGAGTGGTTACTCCCACTTCCCACGTTCTAAGGAGGTGGTTACAGTCGTTCTCTATAAAAAGCCATGACCATTTACAGAGAAGGGGATTGGACTTCTTGACATATAAAGAGAACCGGATTTTTTGCATCTTGTGCATCCGGCCTTGGAATCTAAGCTCGGGTTTTCGAACTTATTCAGCCAAGATTCTACCACGCGCTGAAGTTTGTTCGTGAGCTCGTTCGAATCGTCAACGGGAAGCAAACTTGACACGAGCATCGAGGAAAGCATCATATCGCCCCCAAAGAACCCACGTTAAAAACAAGGAGAGATCAAAGTAATTCTCACTGCTTTTGTGTAAAAGTGATTTTCAATTTGTAACAAACAATTCAATTAATACAAATTTGAAGTCAACTTTACGACATTCAGAAGATGGCGACCATAGTAGGAGAGACCATTCTTTCAGACGAGACGGTGGTGGCGCAATTTGACGAGGTTACTGTAGGGAAGACCGTTGAGTCCCTTGTCATATAGTTCGATCAAGCTAAGACATGAGCATATCTCAAATTATGTGAAATAGTCAAGGTTAGCTGTAAAATAATTTTATGTCTCAAAAAACAACAAGCCACTATACTAAGAAAAGGATACATGCTAACATGAAATATATCAATTAGTCATTTCATAACTTACTAACTTTGACAATCCAAAACATAAACAGATAGAATATAAATATATCATCTTGGAAATATTATCATAATTAAGATCCACAGTTATTGACATATGATCTTTTCTTAATAGTCTATTAGCCTCATGGTCATGGGACATCACATTAAAGGGGAATTTATTTGATTATTAAAATATAGGGTATAAAAATTAGAATATTATACTGTGAACTAGTGCAAATTATAAGATAACATAGGATTACAGCGAGAATAAAATTATTGGCATAAAAGTTACATTTTCTCATAAAACAATTTTGACATATATTTATTATAAATTGTCCTTAATGCAAATTGACCGTGTAATTTTAACTTTAGTTATAATAATTTTAATACTTTTGATTAACTATATAGATATATAGACAATAAATGATTTTATTTTTTCACATAAAAATTAAAAAAAATTCACAACCGAGTTAAAGTAAGAAAATAGACTAAATAATAATAATAATATTTAATCGTTAAAGTAAGAAAATAGACTAAATAATAATAATAATAATTAATCACTTGCAATGCTCTGCACTCAATCTAAGTAATTAGAAATATCATACTCTCTTTAAAAGCACGAGATTGGGAAATCTTTCTATGGTCGGTATTATCCTTAGCTTTTTTGAATATTATATTGTTATCCTAATCTATTCTAATTTTAATCATATCTTATCTAATTCCACGTGAACTATCTATAGGTCAACAATTTAAAAAAGTTATTTTGAATATTTCACTTAAATCTTAATCTATCCAAGTAGTAATTATATCCTATATTAACTCCATATGAACTACCTATAACTGAAAAATATAGAAAAAATAAGATTAAGAAACTATACGTAGATAACATATTATAATACATGAAGTATTATAAAAAACCCAAAAGTTTCAAAATTTACATATAATAGCCTTAAAAGTTTAAAATTACCCAAAACACCTTGACTTTTTAAAACTAAAAAACAAACATGGTATCTAAAAATGTAAAACTTGTATTAACACCCTCAACATTTTAAAAATTGTAGAAACAACCTCAAAAGTTTAAAGGCTAAATTAAATTTATATACCCTATGTGTTTCGCTCTTGAAGCAGTTATATACCCTAAGTTACAAAATATATCAAAAAGATACCCTGAGTTGGCAAAAATTTATAAGTTGGTACCTTCTGCTAACCAGCTGTGAGAATATTCTCTGGAATATTCTCACGTGCTGGACCTATGACCAACTTGAATACTTCTTACCCTCATTTATTGTATTATTTACTGTATTACCTACCCCCACCCACCCCCACCCCCACCCCCACCCCGGCGCAAATTAGATTATTTTCATCATCATCTTCTTTTCTTTTCGTGGCCTCCAACATCTTCTTCCTTTTTAATATGGGTAACAGTAGAAAATAAGAGATTTTACTATATTGGGGGGGGGTTAATTCTTATGGAGGGGCATTATTATCCTTTCATGTATGTTTTAACACTGTTAGCTAAATTTAAACAGTTACCAACTCAGGGTATTTTTTTACTATGTTTTGTAACTTAGGGTATATAACTACTACAAGAGAAAAACAATAGGGTATATAAGTGCCATTTAGCCATGTTTAAATTATAAAAAAAACATTCTAAAATTCAGAGATTTCAAAACTTAGAAACAATATAGATGGATTCTAGGGATTAACATTGGGCTCATAGAAATTTAAAATTAGTAAAAAAAAATAACCTCAAATGTACAAAAATTATAAAAACTCTCTCAAAAGTAAAAAAAAATATTAAAAAATTCTAAAATTTTAAAACTTATAACTGGTACATATAAAATTTAGAAATTATCAGCAGATTACTACAAATTTTAAAAATAACCCAAAATTTTAGTAATTATAAAAATACCTTCAAATTTTTAGAGTTACGAGAAATATTCTAACATGTACTTATCACCAATACATGAAACATAAAAATTATAAGCGCCCAACTTAAAATTTAAAATTTTTCATAAAATACTATCAAAGTTTAAAATTGCAAAACACACCCTCAAAAGTTTAAATCACAAAAGGCTGAAATTTGGCAAAGAAAAGAGGAAGTATTTGATATTATTACATTAAGATATAATAGGTTAGTATTAATTGATTATAATGTATAAATATTTATCTCTAATGTTGATAATATTTATTTATAAAGTAAAAAAAATACAAGGAGTTATGTATGGGGAAACTATCAGAAAGTTCAGAGATATCTTTTAAAAGAACCAAGTTATTATCATTTCAAATGGAGAAGTAAAGCAAATAAACTCAAAATTCAGAATAATTCATGAATCACCTGAATTGACATTGATAAAGCAAAGAAGCACTAACTGAGTTCTTCTTGAAGAACATATTGAACAATTATGTCCTAATTAAAAAATATTATTCATGAAAAGTACAGGAAAAATTAGTAAGTACTTATAAATTTTTATACTTTATTCTATAAATACTAAAGGAATCATAAACTTAATATAAAATTTTATATAAATAATCTTGCGATAGAAACTAAAGTGAAACTATTGATCAACTACATTGTGAGATATAATAAACTAGATAAGATGAGAAAATTCACTATAATGGATAAAAAATATGCACATGATACTTAGTTACCATAGTGTAAGTAAAAAAAAATTAAAATTGATATTTTTCTTTTCTCTATATAGTGGCACGACTCTACAAGTATCCTTATTTGGGGATATGACTACCAACGAAAGATAAATTTTTAAGAACACGATCAAATATAAGTATGTTATATTACTGTCAGATTTCAAGATCTTTAAATATGAAGGTTACATATTTTACAACTAAAATTCTTATTAAAGGCCTTTAAGTATAAAATTCATCTTATACATGTCTCAAATTTGTATGAAAGATATGCATGTCATCGTAAATTGTGTTAATAATATATCAACTTATTAAAAAAATAAGAGATAGATAAGCAAACCAATCTAACATCCATATAACACAATAAAGAAAAAATATTACACTTTAAAGCTAATATGCATGGCTCATTCAGAACAAGCTGTTAAAACAAAAGCATCTCCATCAAGGCTATTTATAAATACAACACAAATTTAAATTATTTAATATTTTAAGAAATAGCTTAATTTTTTTGAGTAGAATCAGATATCTTTAGAAGTGATTTTCATGAATTCTTTTAATTTTTTATATGGTTATGTGGATACTTTTATCATATAAAAGTATAATAGAGTTAGCATTAATCTTTATTTTATGACTTTTTTCTAAAGTCTATCAGTGATTAGCAACAAAATTTATATTCTCTTTAGTTTTATTCTAGCCCACTTTTAATTAATCATCTTGTCTTATTGGCTTTAATTATTCATCCTTCTTTCATAACATTATCTTTTCAAGTGTTTTTCGCTTTTACAACATTATACCTTCTTAAGTTAAGCTTGGTTTCATGCAGATCTAAATAACGTGAAAATTCAAATTAGTTTTAGATTATAGTTATTTCTTGTCAATTCAATTATTACATAAAAATTTTAAATTTGGTGTAGCACATTCAAACAAACATTAAAAAAATAATCACAATAGTAAAGTTTGAAAACATAAGTGAGAAAAACAATTAAAGTGAAACTGAGAAACAAATTTTAGTAAAAAAATAAGTCAAAAATACTTACATAATATTTAATCATGTGCATTACACGTGCATAAATCCTAGTATAAGTGGGGTTAGTGGTTGGGACAAGTTGGGGCCAAGTGGGAAAAGTATTCTAATTGAACAATTTTACCCTTTTGGGATATTTTGAGTGGGGTAAAGTGGGATAAAGTGTGATAATAGGATAATTTCAGCATTTGATTTGACAATTCATGTGGGATAATTGATGATGTGACACCTTATTAAAATATAATTTTATCTATTAATTACTTCTAAATTAACTTATCCAATTGGTTTAGTATATTATTTAATATATTATTATAATATAAATATTATTTTACTTTATATTAAAATATAACATATTGTACTATACTTATAAATTACTATTATTAATTATTATTTTGTATTGTATTATATTATATTAGCATGCTATACTATATATAATAATTAATATAATATAATATCAATATATTTAATATAACATTTTAATACAATAATATTTAATATAATACATTATTTTATTTATACACAAACATAATATGTTATACAATAATTACTAATTAACATTATATTAGTATGCTACATTATATAATAATTGATATAATATATAAATAATATATTTAATATAATATTTCAATAATATATTATTTAATTTAATATATTATAATATAGTATCATAGGATATAATGTACTTTATAAAATATTATAATATTTTACTTTATTCAATGTAATATTTTTTAAAATATTATATTAAAATTAAAATTATATATATAACAGGATAATTACAATTATATATATTAATAGGTACCATGTTATAGTATAATATATTATATTATTTCAAACTATAGTATTATATTATATTATATCATAATATTTTACTAATATTAGTAATTATTGTAATATATTATAATAGTATGTCATATATATAATAACTATAATAATATTTTATAAATTAATTATATAATAATATATGTTATTAAAATATTATATAATATTATAATAAATACGTTATACTATAATTACTAATTAATATTATATGATAATATATTACATAATACTATTAATATATGTTATTAAAATATTATATATATGTTATTAAAATATTAATATATTTTGTTATACAATATTATTAATATATGTTATTAAAATTTTAATATATGTTATTAAAATATTATATGATATTATAATAAATACGTTATACTATAATTACTAATTAATATTATATAATAATATATTACATAATATTATTAATATATGTTATTAAAATATTATATA